>JAQGAO010006978.1:0-11717 GCA_034697705.1 Ommatoiulus sabulosus | reverse complement strand
TACACTCCAATCCATTTGCGAGGCTGATCTCAAATACTACCCATACGATGAGCACATTTGCCGTTACAAATTTGGATCATGGACTTACGATGGGTTTCATATCGACTTAAAATTATTTGATGAAAAGGTAAGAATAAACTGAAAATCCATTCTTCAGAGATTTTTTTGCAAATTCAAAACAATTTATTATTCTTAAATTACGCACATTTTCCAACTGCAGAGGTAAAATAATTTATTATGATCGTGCGATCATCGGGAGGCAAGCATAAAGAGTGGGCCAACTGCCCACACACGAGCGAATCGGCATGGCCTGAGGCGACCCCTTGTTACAATAGGTCCACTTGTTAATGTAACTTTAATTTGAATATTATATAGAGGAGCCGAAATTTATTGCAAAAACTCGTATTGCCCATATTTGACGCCACACATTGCTCCATGTATGACATAACGACCCAACTGTATATAATTTTTTTCTACTCGGGTAGTCATCTAGATATCACACTATAGAGTAGAAAGGTATCATTATTCACCACTATATTCAATGGGACATCTAAATTCAACGCAAATTAGAAATTCGCATTAAGCGATGTTGTTGGGGTCGACAATTGAGACTGGCATTTTTGACAGAATTGTAAATATACTGGAGTATTCAAAATGTCTGTAGTATGACATTTCCGCATGATGTATGTACGGAATTATAACAGAACTGAACTGAACTGCATTTTTTAAGGAAACCATGGATTTTTCTGATATCAATAATGAGGCTGGCGAATGGGAAGTCATCAATGGTAGAAAATCTAGATCGGCTCTATATTATACATGCTGTGCCGAGCCATATCTTGATGTGACGTTCAATGTCACTCTGCAGCGTCGTTCGCCATTTCACAAAGTTGTCATTGTGTGCCCGCTGGTTGGAGCGGCCTTATTTATACTGACTTCCTTCTGGATGCCATCTATGGCGAACTATCGAATCATCCTTAATGCAGTTTCATTTCTGATCACGTTTCTTCTACTTGGTCACCTCTCCACTAACTTGCAACCTACTGGAAACTACTGTCCACTAATCAGTAAGTAACATCCCATTTGGTTTTAGTCTAAATGTTACCGTCAACAACCTTGTTGGTCACGCGGTATGCGTCCGAAGAGTTCAGTATGTTCAGGAATGTGTTGTGAAATAAATGCACCGGAAATATGTTTGTTAACATTCGAGGCAATGTATTGCCATGTGAATTGCTGAAATATTCAATAAGTAAAATATAATATATGTCAAGAGCGAGAAGTATCAAAAGTAATAGATCGTCATTATCCAAGAAAATATGTTTTAATAGAAACCGATTTCTGACTTCAGTAGCACAAACAAACTGTCTTTTGTTTATAAGCAATTGGGATTGTTTAATCAGAGCAACACCATATTGTTATTTGTTTTTAGTGACATTTTGCGGAATTCTGCTCCAGATATCCGCACTGACGACAGCGTTTAGTTCTATCATAGCAACAGCTGAGTATACAAAATGGAATCAAACGACTCCAGAATGGATTCGAAAGATTTTGGCAAATAGATGCATGAAATTCTTCTACCTACATGCGCCAGTGAAAAGTGTAAATTGCATTTTAATTTATATTTCACGGAAACATTTTAAAGCCGGTTTGTTGGCTCTGGGATTTTAACGTTGGTCTATTTCTGCGCACGAGCACATTTTAAAATGTAAAAATATATTATTTATTTAATAAATTAATGTTGTACAGTTTTGCATTTTCAGGGACAGTTTAACTGTTTAATTTCAAACGATTAATTCCAAAACGATGAATTTTAGAAATAACAAATGTTTCTTTTTATAAACACCATATGTTTGTCACAAATAAAAACTTGTAAGTTTTTTAATGGTTGATATCTCAGTTCACTTCCTGAAAATGCCTTTACTTTAAAGTTCACAAAGTTTATCATATGATTATCGCTTAGATTCCTTAAAATAATGTTGGTGCCAATTCTGATAGTTCTCGTTTTAATCTTTCAGAAAGATTCAGGAAACAAGGAAGAATATTTAATGAACGTTAGTTTAGAAGATGATCAAAAGGCCGTAAACAACACGGATGAATCTCAATATAATTCTTGGGCTGTGTTTTTCCATCTAATTGACAGATTATTCTTCTTTCTGTTGTTAATAGTTATTTTGTTTATGGCAATTATTTACACTGCATAAATGTTTGTGATTCTTAATTTCCAGATCGTTTAGGCTATAATAGGGATACTCAAGCAGAAGCTTTACGAACCGTACTTTGGCAGATGTGAAGTCAAGTGCACAAAAGGAATGTATTACATATATAATTGGTTTAAAAACAACGGTAAGCTTTAGTGAATTTCTTGTACCAATTTGTTAGTTAGTATTGCAGATTTGACTTCACGACCGCCAAAGTACTCCTAATAATGTAGAAACTAAACTGTAAGCTTGAGATCCATTTCATGTATATTCTCTTATGTGTATCATTTATGCATGCCGTATACAGTTAATTAAATTAGATTTTCTTATTATGCAATGCTTCATTTTCCGTCAACATGTTTATTTTAAAAAATGTACTAAAATCGTTTAAATAGGCTACGTTTGTATTGCAACTTAATTTCTTTGCATAAATACTGAAATATATGAAAGGAAACCATTTTGTGTCCGACAAAATTAAAAAACAATTCCATCATAAAAAAGTATACAATGTTAACCTGCATTATAAAAATTATGATTTATAATGTAAGAAAACTAATGTTGTCAAACCATCGTATATGTTTACATTTTTATATATAAAATAGTTATAAGAAATCTAAAACAAAATGTAGTTGAAAATAGCTAATTATGAGTCATGCATGGTCACCTGACAAAATTTTTATGTTTCTCCATACACAAACAATATCACGACATAGTTACCTTATAAATTGTTTCGAAAATATGTGTAATGTTAGGATTTCATGTAAGAGTTTTGAAATAAATCATTAACATTTAACAGTCAAATGTTTCGCGAATATAGTGCAGCTTCAATAGTGTACTATATGCTTTAACTTTAACTGGATTAGATAGTATATCATGTGATACAAAGCTGATCATACATGCTATAATGTGTAAAACATAGTCAAAATACATGTTACGTGTCAGATTACAGAAGTAGCCAAAAATAGAAACAGCATACAACATGCATGTATAGCTGTGATATAAACAGGATGACCAAATTGATTGGTAGACAATACAATTATTGTGCTGTGGCTCATATAAAGAACGCTTCATGCTTCAACATAGCAGTATCCCGACAAGGGTATATCAATTTAATATCTGCTGTCCAGCAGTCTGAGCTATTGCAGCAATAAGAAGGACTTCTGCTTAGTTTGTTGATTTAATTTGGGAAAAAATATGGCGAAAGCAAGAGTTTGTGTCCTTAATCAAATAGGATATATTTTGATTTTTATGCATTTTACTTCCTTGCAAGGTAAGCTACTGTCTGTCTATTTTAATCTTGTCAAAGCTATGTATTATGGTCACACCATTGAAGTATTTTATACACAATAATAAAGTTTGTAACGATAACTCTTTAATTCTGGTACATATTTCTAAGTTATATTTTTTAAAAATATATACATGTATCATCATTTTATTTGGCTTATAATTTGCATATATATGGAAACAATTACAATATACATGCATGTACGTATACCGGTATAACGATAATGTGAAACAACTTAAAATGCTATTCCAAATTAATTTTAGGAATAAATTTAAGTCGAATATTTAAATTTCAACTTATAACATATCATCGCGAAGATAGAATCAAAATATCACATACAAAGAATAGCATTTTTATGATATGTTAATTTTCAGTGACCATTTTGTATATATAATGTCATAAATTTTAATTTTTAAACAAAGGCTCAGTTTCGACCAAAAAGAAATTCCACTAACATTTAGTATTAATTTAAATTAATGTTTGTAAAGAGTAAATGTACCACTAAACATTGGTTGATTGTGAGTTTGTAATGTTGGCCTATTTTTACACGAGGGCTAAAAACATCAACGGCTGTGATTGTGCCAAGGTCACCTACCTTAACAATATTATCTAAATAACCCAGCAACTTAGGTACTAATTTCTTGCACATTTGCTAAAATTCAGTAAGATTATTTCATTTGTAATGCAAATTTCATAAAAACAAATGAAAATGAAATGATTCTATACTGAAGTCATTAAAAGTAATTAATTTTCAATGTGATAAAAAATGAGGTAATTCACCTTGGCATCGAAATTAATTTAATGAATGAAATATTTGAACAACTTCAACTGGAAAACTGACAAAAACAACTAGATAACAAATATTTGTACTAAACATGTACTAAAAGTAGCATTTTGCGTTCTAATTTTCAGCGTATACTCCGAGAGATATTCACAATGCCGAAATTAAGCTGAGATCAGATTTACTAAATAATTACTCAATCGATTCAATACCTATTGATAGTCATAACTCTCCAGTAGTTGCAAAGATTGATCTGATCATCTTACAAATAAATGATTTGGTATGTAGACACAATTTATTAATTTAAGAATACAGAACCAATACAAAATTACAACGAATCTGGTGGTATGAACATCACGTGTTGAATTACAGGATATCAAAAAAAGAATACTGACTACGGAGGCATACTTAAAAATGGTGGGTGCATGTTATGTGCCTGGAATGTTTTGATTAAATGCGCCGAAATTCAGGCCTTAATTCATTATTGCCATTTCTAGAGTTGGAAAGATATTAGACTGATATGGGATTCTGAAGTCTATGCGGGAATTGAAAAGATAAGGCTGGCGCATCACAAGATCTGGCAACCTGACATTGAATTATACAACAGGTAGATTCTAATAAAATTCTATCATTGTCTTTGTAGATACACCTTCATGAGTATGTATAATAAAACGAACGTTTAACCGGCTGTAGTATTATACTGCAAAGAAGCGTTCAATAAAAAATCCTGTGAACAGCATACCCGGTGGACACACCTTCCGCATATACTGTAGAAGAAATTATATTTTTTAGTGCATTTTCATCGGAATCATTCCGTAATACCGAAGTGTTCACACTGGTGCATTCCAATGGTAAAGTTGAATGGCTATTCCCAGATACACTCCAATCCATTTGCGAGGCTGATCTCAAATACTACCCATACGATGAGCACATTTGCCGTTACAAATTTGGATCATGGGCTTTCGAAGGGTATTACATCGACTTAAAATTATTTGATAAAAAGGTAAGAATAAACCGTGAATCCATTTTTCAATAAACTTTTTTATAAATTGATTGTCTCTCTGAAATCGTTTTATTAATCTTAACTCACGAACATATTCCATCTGTATGATCTCTATGGAAACTGACCAAAATAAGTACCCCTTTCAAAAACGCATATTAACATTTTTGCAAAATTCACAAAATTTACAGAAAACGCATACGTATAACCAGAACGTTCAAAGCTCAAATTTCCAAAATTTCCTAAATACTTTTAGAAAAACTTTGCAGAATCTTCTAAATACTCTTATAGGTAAACCGTACATTTAATAAATTTTCCAGAAAATTCGAAAATTTACTTTTAAAAAATTATAAGTTAACTATAGTATTCTTGTGTTGCAAACAAACCAAATGTATATTTCCCTGTATAGATTATAGGGGGCCGATAATTGCGACAGGCATTTTTGATAGAATTTTAAATTTACAATATTTAAAAATGCCTGTTATAGGGCTGTTAATTTTGCGTTATGTACATCTACGAAATAAAACTGCACTGCATTCTTTAAGGATACCATGGATTTTTCTGCTATCTACAATGAAGCTGGCGAATGGGAAGTCATCAACGGTAAAAAATCTAGAAGAACTTTGTATTACACATGCTGTCCCGAACCATATATCGATGTGTCGTTCAATGTCACTCTGCAACGTCGTTCGCCATTTTACAAAATTGTCATTGTGTGGCCCCTAGTTGGGACTGTATTATTTATTCTGACTTCCTTCTGGATGCCATCTACGGCGAACTATAGAATCATCCTTAATGCCGTTTCATTTCTAATTACGTTCCTTCTACTTGGGTACTTCTCCACCAACTTGCAACCTACCGGAAATTACTGCCCACTAATCAGTAAGTTACATTCTATTTGGTGTGCCAAAAATATGCCGTGAAACCAGTCAGCTATTTTTCGGTATTATTTTTCTTTGTCGGATATTCAAAAAACTCAGTCAACAAGTTCAGTATATGTGCTGTAAGATGAACGCATTGAAAATAAATGTGTGTTAACGTGTCTAATCGAAGTTGTGATTAACACATGAGGCCAAAAATCTGGCGATATGCGGCTTCGAAAAATCAAGAACAATTTTAAGCGATTTTAATTTAGTAATTAATTGCATCGCATGTGATCGTTCAATCACTTCTGTTAATTACATAGATTTTGGCTTAGATGTAAAATGGGTTTAACTTTTCATCTTAGGAAACTGCAATTGTTATGAAAAAGAATGTAATCTGGTGTTAAAGGAGTTTTAGAACACCTACATGTTAATTAATTAAACATAAAACATATGAAGCAAGCGAGAAATATTAAAAGAAATATGTATCATAATCCAAGGGAAGATGTAGTAATACAAAACAATTCCTGATTCCAATAGCACAAACAAACTTTTTTTGTTTGTTTATAAGAGATTGGTCGTGTTTAATTGGAGCCACACCATACATGTAAATGCACAGTATTGTTATTTGTTTTTAGTGACATTTTGCGGAATTCTGCTCCAGATATCCGCACTGACATCAGCGTTTAGTTCTGTCCTTGCAACAGCTGAGTATTCAAAATGGAATCAACCGACTCCCGAATGGGTTCGAAAGATTTTGGCAAATCGATGCATAAAATTCTTCTACCTACATGCTTCAGTGAAAAGTGTAAATTGCATTTCCTTTTTACTACATAAATTTAAACATTTTACTATATATGCTTTTACTATACATTTTACTATATGTATACACATTTTAAAAGATGGGAATTGTTGGATCTGGGGGTTTTAATGTTAGTTTATTTCTGAACACGAGCAAATTTTAAAGTGCTCTGAATAGAAATTATTTCATTAATAAACGAATGCTGTACGTATATTTCCGTTGTTGCACAGTTTAATTTTCACCTGAATTCGACGTTTTTCAAAACCATGAACTTAGAAATAACACCAAATAATTTTTTGTAATTACCATTATTAATTTTTCAGTAAATTTCCCTGCAAAGGCCTAGAACTTCAAAGTCTACAATGTTTATTGCATGATTATCAATTAGAAGAATGTGGGTTCTAATTCTGATGACTCTGATTTCAATCTTGCAGAAAGATGCAGGGAACAAGGATGGATATTTAATAAACGCTAGTTTAGAAGATGATCAAAAGGACATAAACATTAACGTACAAGTATTACAACGTAATCAATGGGATATGTTTTTCCAGCTAATTGACAGATTATTCTTTATTCTATTGTTAATAATCATTATATTTATAGTGATTATTTTCATTGCATAAATGCATTATGTGAAATATTATATCTCTAAGTTTCCAGAAGGTTTTCAGTTGGTTTATTATAGGGATACCCAGACGATAACCTAAAATTTGTATACCTATTAGCGAGTCAATGTGACTCCCCGATCGCCAAAGTACGATTTCCAAAGTATATGTCTGAGTACTTTTAATAGAAACTTTACTGTAAGTTTGAGGTCTGTTTTAAGTATTTTTATTTATGAGCATCATCTGCTAACCCGTGTGATAAAATAAGCTGGATGTTATTATTATTATTATTATCAATCAACATCTTTATTTTTTAAAAAACGTACTCAATATTAATTATATATATTATGTTATATAGGCTACATTTTAATACATTATACATTATGTACGTGTTATTTACATTTTATATTCTGAAAATTGCATTACTTCAAACGGATTAAATTGATTTATACACAACAATTTGCATATGCAGTTCATGTATCTCATTCCGTGCGTTTATCATTTGGAAGTAATTTAATTCCTTGTTTATAAGAACAACCCTGCATACTGTACATGTTTAGCAGCCCTGATTGTTTTTAATGATTTTTAAGCACGCCTTGTCCGTTTTTCAACAATTGGAAACTGCTTATTATTTACAATGGAGTACAATTGGGTAACCATGCAGGTGAAGACCATATAGTTGTTGCAGAATAACAGGTAAATAGAATAGGCCCCTGTAGGTGCACGAGCACCCGGATGGAAAACATACACTGTATATTGGGTAAATATGCCAACATGTACAGTTGGGCATACATGTATATGGAATGTATATATAGATATGTACATGTATAGTCATACATGCATCAATGCATAGCATTATACATATACAGTATACATAATACAGTACATGTTGTCTTACACTGTATATTATCAATATACATAGCCTGCATGTATACTGTATATCCTCACATGCCCAAATTCTGACACACTTAAATTCATACTTTTCCGATCAGGCAGTTAACATCGATACTATGAAATACTGTACATGTAGAGCACATTTTAATTGTTTAAAAATATACTTATTCATAGCTAAAATTATGACACGTTTTCGGGCTTTCAGGTTTTCTTGCTAGAAATACTTTGGAAACTATACGTACTGTATATTTTCATTTATAACCATTCATGTTTACTGCCATATTTTCTGAAAAATTCATATTGCCATAAATGGGCATACGTGTGCAATGAAGGAATATTGCATACAAGTAATTTACCCTTACTAAACAATTTTTTTCTGGCCATTACTGTATATCCCGCTTGAGGTCATGGTTAGATTAGCTTACAATAAGTAACCAAAATAGATCTCATTTCTCACAATGGCTTTTTCATGCAGCGTTAAAAAAATTTTCTCGACTATTCAACTAATTGATGAACTGAAAAAACAGGATGATTAAAACAGTAGATAATATTGCCTCATAATTGCAGTGTAGCTGAAGAACGTGTGTTACTCTTTAAAAGCACAAAAAACTGCTTCATGTCTCTAGATGTCACAAGCGAAAACCATACAGTATGACAGAAATTGAAAGCAGCTTGTCATGTTTTATTTGGGTGATATGATGATGGAAATTACAATTTGTTTTTCTTCATTTGCTTTCAGTGTCATTTTGTGGAATTCTGCTCCAGATATCCGCACTGACGATTGCATTAAGTTCTGTCTTTGCAGAAACTGAATATACTCAATAAGGGATTAATGACCCGATTCCAGAATGGATTGAAACGATTTTGAAACCCCGATACATGAACTTATTCTGCATGCATGCTTCAATGCAAAGTGTTAATAAATCGTAATTTTGACAAAATTATAACAACACATGTTAAATTGCTTTAAATAGAACCTATCAACATACAGTGTCACCAGTGTAAATTTGTTACATTTATCTTGCTTATTCTTGAACTGAAGAAGTTAATTCTATTTTTATCGATTTCTTTAAAATTCTCAAAAAAAAAAAACAATTGCTCCCATCGTCCCATGCCTTTTATTCTGAAAGTTCTACCATCCTCACTTGACAGAAATATGAGGTGTAATGCTATCCTATTACTACCGGAAATACACAGAATGCATCTGAGACTAAGTTGAGGATATTTCTTCGTGCTTCATTTAATATATGTTTACGAATTAGCGGAATTGACGGAACCTTTCTAAATGCAAATACGTTTTTAATGCTTGTTTTAAAGTTTGATTACATTCAATTGTACAACTATTTGTTCAAAAATACTGAAATTTAAGTAAAATATTAATGCAAGGGTTTCGATAATCAATTCAATATTATCGCAGTTAACATCGATACTATGATATACTGAACATGTAGAGCACATTTTAATTGTTTAAAAACATATTTATTCATGGTTAAAATTATGACACGTTTTCGGGCTTTCAGGTTTTCTTGTTAGAAATACTTTGGAAACTATACGTATATTTACATTTATAACCATTCATGTTTACTGTCACATTATATGAAAAATTTCATATTGCCATGAATGGCAATGTGAGACGGCTTCCACCCCTTTGGCCGCCACACATGGACTGGACCACACATGCAGAATGTGACTGCATTCTGGTGCATTCTCAAAATGAACTTTCATACCACTAACAGTTGACATCAGATGACCTTTTAGGCTCACAGGCAATACAGTATGAATATATATATGTACATGAATATATACATGTACATGTAGCCTTTAGACACAAAGTTTGGAGATCTATTATTGATTAGAACAGAAAGCAAACTCCGTAGGCAATTTAAGTTGCAAAAATCATTAAGTTAACAAAGTCATCAAAACTACATAGTGAAGTTATGTTCCAAGCGTTTATTTTACTAGAAAAGCAATCAAAACTTGTTGACTACTAAAAGTCAAGGCAAACTCTTTTTCTCTACAAAAGAGGAAATCATTTCCAGGCTATTTCATTCTTAGATTACTTCTCCTTTGTGACGAACAATAATCCTGTTCTGCATTTGAATCATAAATCCAATCTATAACACGAGTAATTGCTGGTCACATTGTCCACCACTGAAATCACAGGATGAACCAATTAAAACTGCTCCCACTAGGACTGACATGCAATAGGAGGATGACGTTGTGACATTGTCACTAGCGTAGTCATGACAAGGTCACGCCCCAGATATCTTAACTTTCTAGATTAAAATTGATGCATCGGCAACAGCAGAAATATTCATAAACATTTCACCAAAGATATAGACAATCTTCAATAACAGCACGCTGAATTCAAAATGGCGAAAGCAGTCTTCGATTTCCTTCAATTGCTGTTGTTTATATGGTTGCTGGAGAATTTCATCAGCTTGCAGGGTAAGCAATTAATTTCAACGTGTTTCATTATTTTAAAAATCCCTCGTGAAGTTTAAAATTTAAAAATTATCACTTCTAACACATATTTGAAAACAATTGCAATACGTCATCGGTGTGTGTAAGAGTAGTGCATTAATTATTTTTTATCTGTTTTAGCAAATAACATTTAATAAAATTTCTATCATTTTGCCTGTTTGCATTATTTTTACGTTTTTTATACGCTTATTTTCCGACTGAAAACGGGAGTGAAATGTAGACAAAAATAAACAACAGATTAAAAATAAACTAAAGAGAAAGAGTAGATCTCTAAAATACAAATGCATTAGTAAGATAAATGAATAACCACAAACAAACAAAAAATAACTACTACATGTATGCTGTATATATCTATTTTTAGAATATTTATACTGTATTTCTGCTATGTTAATACCAAAAAACTGCTAGAGAATACACTTAATAACATCTTAAGTGATTCATTGGCGATTCTCGTCGTAGTTCTTAGTCTATTCATTCTTCGAAAAAAGTTGAATTATCTTTTGTTTGAAAATATAAATCAAATGATTTTTCAAAATACAAAATTTTTTATGTTGTACTAAACATGTCTTATCAGTATTGTAATATCAAATCGACGGTGCATTTCATGGTTTTTTAAAACGTTATGGAATACGAGAAGTTTTTGAGATTCTATATTACATATACGGTTTATAGTCCCCGAGAGCGTTTAAAACTTGCATTGAGTACCGTATTCCCCCGCAAATAAGTGCATGCACAGTATACGAATGAATCAGTATGCTCACTCGGCCATTTTCCTTAGACGATTTTTCAAATTAGCGCTCGCAGC
>JAQGAO010006977.1:0-11718 GCA_034697705.1 Ommatoiulus sabulosus | reverse complement strand
TCCTCATAAAACCACGTGATGTTTTCAGAACCATAAGTACTGCATTTCCTAAAGTCGATATTCTTGATTTGTAACCACAACGTTAAAAGTTGAAAGCTAACATGTTTAAATGTATATTTAAACTGCTTAACAACATAACTGGAGGATCATGCAATGTACATTCCTAATCTTGAATGATCCTTTAAACTATGTTGAGCAATATATTTTGTCCATGAAGTGCACAGTTCATGACTAAGGCTGCGTTCACGTTGGATTTGTTTTCCAGTCGCTTGCCACTGGAAAACCAACTACAAGGTAGGCATACGTCTGTAAAGTCTTGTTGCGCCTCCTGCCTGCAATAGTAGGCTACCCATTTAACAGACTTATGCATGTCTCAACTTGTAGTTGGTTTTCCAGTGGCAAGCGACTGGAAAACAAGTCCAACGTGAACGCAACCTAAACATGGTTTTAGTCCATTTGCCTAATTACATCCTATCGAGGTTTGAATTCACAACTACATGTTTTCATGCGGCATTTGCGTTTCATTGGTCATCCTGGTACGAATTTAGTAGGAGCATAAACATCCCATTGGCTCCATATCAAACCCTCAATTTCGAAGAAGTGTACAAGCGATTACCAATAAGACTGCACGAATGACATCCAAAATCGACGTCATTAAAAGCTAATGCCATTTACCATTGTTAGAAATTTAAAGTAGCCATGCACCCATGGCAAAATGGCCCCTATTACAGTATTACTAATCTTCATTGTTTTACATTTCTCTCGATGTTTTCAGTTGTTGCCTTTATAAAGATGCTGGCAACAGAAGGTTTTGAAATCAGGGCACTCATCGCCACAGTAATTTGTGCTACTGGCTTGCTGTTAACTACATGCGTTAACATGTTATTCATAAAGCACTTCAAGAATTGCAGGAACCTTATTTTGAGTGGAAGACTGGTAAGTTGGTGATCGAAAAAGCGTTAAAAAGCTATTACAGTCGACTCGCGTTCTTACGCACCTTCCATTTATGAAAACAACGTTTTTACGAACCATGCATTGCGCTGGTTCCCGAAAAGTATCTCATAGATCTAATGTAAATTTTCGCTACGATCGAGTATAATGAACCTAAATTACACGCCCTTGTCTTTTACGGACTCAATACAATCGGTATTCTCTTCACTTTTTTTATTTTATTAACTTTATGGGATCTCAACATGTTCGTAAGAACGCGAGTCGACTGCAATTCTCCACTTACGGTTGTTACACAACGTTTACTCGTTACTTAAGGAATTCGTCGGCACGATATTAACCCGAGGCACAGATAGAGCGGCATTAGAACCTCTAACATCAAATTTGGAGAACGAACAAGACTCACGCCATATGGACGCCCCACCCGCTTACGGCACAGTAATTCAAATAGGAAGGATTTAGCTTCAGATAACCATTATCAGTCATTTTGGGGTAACATATCACGTGCGTACTCAACTGCTGTAAATTCATGTCCCTGGCCTATAGCTATAAATGAAATGTGAACAACTTATGACTTACAAATATGAAAGTCATTTTTGTGGCACAAGAACCTCATCGAACAGGCGGATGAGAGTTGAGAGCATCTTTAAAGTTTTTCATTTAAATTTTATGATTATTTGGCAGCCTAAATACTCGTCTATATGCGTGCCATTAAAATTATATCTTTCCCTGTTTTCAAATTTGGGTTACCAATTCACCGAATGTGCATTCTCCGAGAAATTATTTCAACTCGCGTTTCCTGCTTGTAAATTTGTTTGGAATGATTGTGACATAACACGTACTCATTTCCGTGCGTGTCTTGCTGATCTCCGTGCATTTTCATAGTTGTAATATATTGTGCTGGTGCGTAAACGTTGTTTTTTACCGAGCTTTTTCAATTTTAAAAACTGGTCACGAGCGATCGAGTCGAGTGGTTATCATTTAAAACCATTTCTACTTTCTAATTAATCGGAGCTGAGTTTTTTAATCTGCGTGTGTTTATTATATTTGAAGCATGAAATTGCAAGATTAAAATATTCGTAATAATAATAATAGTTCTTGAATGAAAATTGTATAGAGAGCCATGTTTCATTTCATTAACGTCTTATCATATCTCAATGAAAAACTACTACGAACATTTTCAATTTGATAAAAAAAACATTTAACGTTTATGATGTACTCAATTAGAAGGCACAACTTCCGTTTTATTAACCGGGAGTACACGTACATCCGGTAGACTCGCGTTTGTGAACAGGATTTATGGTAAACGTCAATGGAGGGCGCCACTGTTACGAGGAAAACAAATAACTACCCCCTCATTGAGTTGTCACTTTCCAATTCATCTTAAAAACTTGTACGCAACAATATTCTGTCATTGATGGATAATAAATGATGTTAGCTATATCAACTACTGTGTATTTGTCATTATAAATTCGTTCGATTATCTTCTTTGCCAAACCTTCCATCGTGTTATCCGTAACTAATAAAATCAGTGCCATTGTGCCCCGATCGAATTCGTCACCACCCTCGCTATTTATGGTCGTTAGGGTCAGGTAAAATTGCACGTCAGAGCGCAATTTTCATGACTATCAGTTATATGAATGATACTCTTTAAGCACACCGGATCTTTACCGCCTTTTATCAGTGTCAACTTGTCTTCTAAGCCTAAAAAACCAGCTCTCATCCACGAACAAATCTCACCGAGAAATAATTCGATTGTTAAGTCAACACGGACAACACCAATCAAAATGGATACCAATAACTGGAGCAAAACATCGATAATATACGTTCGTTCTCCGAAGCAAACACACTCCTACACGGTCTCATCGAATTCCACAAAATCCAATTTGCGTCAGAGGACGGTAATAAATTTTGGCAAATAAAATTCCTAGGGCAAACTTGTATTTCAGGAAACCTTAAAAGACGAATGTCGTATACGCATATTAAACTTGTTCTTAAGCCCAGAAAGTTTCGAGTTCTTTTCCCGAGAACCCTCATTGTCTTCTACATCTACTGAAAAATAACTTCGACCATCACGATGTCATCTGCGATGTTTGAGCTTTTGATATTTACTGCCATGCAGATCTTCGCTCCAAATTCGGACCTTGCATTAAGTTGGCTAAATGAACATTTACCACGGGAAGTAAGGATTTTCCACAGATGTCCACAAGGGATGGGAGGGGGGGAGGGAAGTTAGGAAGCGAAAAATGCCAAACAAGTGTCCACGTGGAAAATGCAAAGCCCCTTACGAGTATATAAATTATCAATTTTGTTATATACATACGGTGGCATATGTGCACGCAATATAGGTTAATATACTGCAAAACAATAAGTTCTATAGTATTTCGCCGTAACGCCTACATATAAGGAAATGACAAAAAAAAGGAAATTAAAGCGCCCACAGCAACAATGTTGCTTAAAACGCGTGATGAGTAGCCTACGTGTTCGAGGAAATGCCTACGCCTTAAAAATGATACACCAGTGTTATAAATTTGAAAATGGCCATCACCATAATTATAACACACTAATAATAATTCTCGTGGCTTCCTACAATTACTTGTATATGTTAGCAAACGAAGAATATCGATGTTCCGCCTTGAACTTCCTGGTCTATAAACCACCTAAATGGAGTAAGTCTTCGGATTTGTCGTCACAGAAACGCTATATGCCTTCTCCAAAAGAGCTTTTTAAGTTGTTGCATTGTAACAGGAAATATACGATTCCCCGAAGCCTTGAAAGTTACGGCTCCACACTCTGCTGCCAAAACCTTATTTGCTTTTTAGCACACAACCGAAATCCCTTTATTTCCCTCATCATCTAAAACATTAGGCCCACCATACACTCTATAGGCATCACGAGGAGCATTTTCTTCATCAAGAACATCGAAATTCCTGCGACTTTTTGAAAGAATCCTATTTTTGTGTCTAAGAGTGCTCGGAAATTGCCAAAATCCTTTTTACGATAAAAGCCCATTCAATGTGCTCTCCTTATGGGGAAAAGAATAAAACTAACAAAAACCCGGTTTCCATGAACACAATCCGCATCAGAGGATGGCTCCAATATGGCGCTGCCTACATTCTTCGAATAGCGCGTCACAATGACTAATTCGGCGTAATTAACTCATCAAGCTATTCTGCTGGTTTTTGAATCCCCTGCAGAATCGCAAAAGATCCATGAAAATAAATTCTGATAAAATAGTGTTTATTCTTTTCAAAACCATTCAAAAACTACATTCATTCGGAGATGCAGTTTATGAGTGAAGCTCATCATGAGGGTGCATGATTTTTCCATAATATTCATAAATTTATTACTGGGTATCTTCAAGCTCCAGTACGTCACACAAATCATGTATGACACATTCCATAATCAAAATTAAAGGAATATGTAGCGTATATGCATGGGTTTGACGATTGACAGTCACAAATTTAGATGCTTGATCCCCCTCTTAGAGCAAATATTACAAAAGTACCCCCTCTTATGCAATATATTTAATAAGTGCCAATAACCCCCAACCATAACAGCTGTCAAAAATGATATACTGTATTGAAAATGAAATTTTATTATAAAAAACTATTAAAATTGAAGCATTTATTTTATAAACACAAATATAATGGTATAAAAGTATATGAATCATTTTGCATAAGGGGTTTTGAATGTATACATGTATATTTATGATTCAAGCATACAGTATCACGTCTGTTTTATCCCAGTTATTACGAGAATAAAAGCCCGATGAGGGTGATGCTCGTCTTTCTGTAGTAATTTCCGATACAGTAAAGCCTATATTGTATATTTGCAAAAGTCAAATTTTAAGAAATATTAGTTATGACAAAACTGATTAGATATATTTCCAAAATACGTGCAAAAACCCTATTTTAAAAATAGTTGGATTGTACCACCATTAATAAAAGATAAAGACGAGTTTAGTTTATCGTCTAAAGTAGGAAGCAACGAAAGTATAAGGGAACTATGAACTTCATTTTAAAAATAGCCCATATAAGCTTATCACCAAGCCATTAAATCGCATTTAGTGTATACGTACATCTAAATTTCCGTTTAACAGGAGAGCAGTTAGTTCTATTTTCAAAATGGCAACATCTGCATGGTTCATATCCCCCTAACACTTATCCCGTCATTGACGTCATCATCCGGCTAGCAAATATACACGTACAAGTACATGTGCGCTGTATAAACGAAGTGTCCCACAAACGAGCACGTGTCGTTTCAAGGTAGACACTCGTCGTTTCGAGTAGCTTGCGGGTCATTTGAAGTTACTGAACAAATTAAACGTGCCAAATATAGCTGGAAATTTATTCCAGTTCAGTCGTGGAATGGTGAGAAGCCATGAGGACATATATGGAGAAAACTTTTGTAGTAACACGTAACGTTACATTTCCGTAGTTCAGGAAAAACAGGATGTTTTAGAATTTGCACAAAAACTGGCATTCAATATAGCAACCGAGAGTTTCGAGGCAACAACTGGCGAATTAAAATAGAGATTTTAAAAAGAGATATTCCGTCTGCGAGATCCTTATTGTTGCGAAAATTTAAGCTCAATGGCCTCTGCCGGAAACGGACAACACTCGATATTTCCAAGACACGCGCAGTTGGTTCGATATGGCGCTACCTTAAAAGAAATCGCACCAGTTTGTTAAGCAAACCGAATCACGTGCGTCAGAAGGCAATTGCGCAAGAGCATTTACGTCATTCCATTATTTGTAAAAAAGAGCTTAATTAAGCTTTTTCCAGCATAGCTCAATTGTGTTGAAGAAGGAAATAAATCGGCGAGGAGGGATAAACAGAACTACGTGCCAGAGAGCAACAACAAAGGCCACGTGGTAAACGAGCGGAACGTGAATGCCAGAAAAACTGATTGTCTTATTAAATTTTAAACCCGGCTTTAACAGACCGCAACGCACTTGTCCGTACCAGGATGCGGTATGGGGCAATGGCACGCAGCGTTGCAGAAACTCTTCCGCAATGGCACATTTCACGCTAGCGTAATCGGCCTCAAAAATTGGTAACGCAACAAGTTGGTGCAGGCGACGTCACATTACGCTCAGCTGCGACCATTTTCAGCCGATTTCACGCGAATTGCAATCAGAAAACAACATCCTGCTCAAACCAGGCTTTTACGATTCGAAAATGAAATTGGCCAGTTGACTTACACTCTCGCTCATTTATTTGCTCCTAAAGTCCAGGCTCGATCGAACGCTGATAAATGTGATAACCAGGTACGAACCGAATTGTACCGGTTCCTTCGCTCCTTTCAAATCAAATTGAATCCAACGGGTCCATGCCACGTTTGTTAAAATTGCACGAGCAATAATCGCGAGTGTTTAAAGCGCGTGTTGAAATGGGACAATAAAACGGGCGCATCAGATTGTGATATAATCAAAAACAGCGAAATTTAAATTTGGAAAGCAAGTTCAGAAAAGTTTTTAACTAAAAGGATGCATTCTGACAAGGGACCATCCATAAAAGGACGTCCGGAAAAGGGACGTTTTCAAAATTGGACGGGACATGTGGGGGGAGGGTTACATAAACAGCTAGGACAAGGGCGGACAGGGGGTCTAAAAACGTAGAAAAATACAGGACGTCCTTTATGGAGTTTGTGTGGCCGTACCCGCGTGTTCATTCCAATTTCAATTAATTGCTTAGAATTACTTAGAACTGACAAATAAATGGACAAGTTTAACCGAGCCCAACTCGAGCAACACCAATAGAGTCAGGCAGAAGCTCGATTTTGCCGTGCACGTTGCCTCATGACTGCCAAAGTACGATTCGTAATGCATCTGCCAAATAAAACATTCTACACGTATTTAGTCAGCTTTGCATTGCAAGGCAAATGCTAGCCCTTGAAAGCAGCTAATCGAGCCATTGTTGAAACCATTTCTGTTTTAAATATTAATACACTGGTCCATTTCATAGTTACGCTGTCACTTATTAACTGCTTCAACAATCTGACAAAATGTTGAGGAGGAACCTGTTACACGCATATTCAATCATGCATCCGAGGTCGATTTCACGTCGATTGCATCGTCCATAATTACAGTACATTAACTTTGCATTTCTCGAGGTCGACATGTGAAATCTTCCACAGAATTAATATCGCGATTGAATCAGGCGTAATTCCAATATTATTAGGAAAAAAAAAGGAAGAAAGAAAAAAACAACACGAACCTGTGCAGGTGCATATTTTTGTTAATTTTTGAGAATAAGAGGTGCATTGTTTCGATTTTTTTAAAAGAATGTTAGATGCATCAATTCGTCCGATTTCATGGACTGAAACTTTTAAGGTGTTTACATTTACATGCAATGTATAGTGAAGGTTATAAACTGGAGAAGACAACGGCATCCAGGAGTGAAGTTTGCAGTGACTTTATACAAGCCCTAGTTAATCACCAGTCCCATAACGTCATTTTGTCCAACCCATCTGCCTGATGTTCGTGACAACGCAGCATGAGAAAACTCGTTAACTGAACGAAGAATGTCCCTGTCCATTAAAGCTTCAATTTTGGATCATAACATAATGCGTGCAGCACATTTACGTGTAATTACTCCTTTGCACAACTGAGGTCTTTTGAGGGCCCATTGGTGGGAGTTCATCTCAGAATTTGAAGCAAATTTGAACACCGTGTTGACGGGGCTTGTTACGAGTTGAGCAGAGGATATGTTTGGAAACTTATTTACACTTTTTGTGGGAATACAACGGTCATTTCCATAGGTGTTACCGTTTTATGTGAAATCTATGGATTATATTCCGGTCTGGGTGTCAGCCAACATTTTGAAATACATTTATCGACTGTTTGCAAACGAGAATTGAATAGTTTGTACAGAAATAAGTGATACCAAGCAGGTATTCGTTATCGGATTGAGTTAGGAAGTGACGACATACATTCAAGTTTTCAGTTCGTATAAACAGCTAATTTTGTACCCTGGATACAACAATAACATCACACCGTACTGAATCTCAAGAGAAATTAGCTCTCCTGATACTCGCTGCCCTACAAGATTGAAATTTCATCAATTTTCAAATAAACGTATTAAAGTATAAATAGCACAGGCATTCCAATAGAAAAAAGGCATTGGCATATAATAATTTGCCATAAAAAGTTTTTCCTCTTACCCTTCGATGTCGAAAGGATGCCAGCAAAGCCTGAAAAGATTATAGTTGAGGAATATAAGTATAATAATTGAATAGGCTTGAAAACAGGGAAAAAATACGTGGCATGATTCCATAAAGGCACCCATAAATAGGGCGATATTACAAGCTGATAAATGACATCTTCCAGCATACCTCATAAATAAAAACTGAATTAGGTTTTTCCTCTGGATGTATGCTGCGTTTTCAAAATAGCTGGATAACCTCGTATTTCAATTTTGGCTTTTCGAAAACTAAATATAGTTTCAATGAAATGGTGCGAAATGCTTCAAAGAACGAAAGAAAGCGACGTGACAGATAATACGGAATTGCGCCTGCGTAACGTTAATAAATATGAATGAGAAATAAATAAAAATACATTATACGAGTACATCTGGCGCTCACAGGCGCGAGGTGTCCGTTATACGAGCTGAAATTTCAAGTATACAAAACTTATTCCGAAGGACTTTTTTTTGTCAAATATGAGAACCTTTGCAAAACTTCCAAAGATCTCCAAAGAATTGTCTGGTATGCAGAAATAGGCCAACGTTGAACAACCTTAAACCAACCAAAGAATTGTTTTCAACACGGATGATACAAATTTTAAATTGAATTTTAATGTTACAGATTTGCGAATCGGCGAAAAATTGCATCGTTGAAAAAAGTGACTTCTTCGATTTCTGCGAAAACCTTCACATATAGTCCTATTGAATATACGACCAGTGTGATAAATTCGTTTATTTCATTATTTCACCCGTGTATTTATTAAAACTATAAAGCTCGTATACGCGTACCACTTGGAAATTGAAACTACAAACGTTATGTTTCGTTAGTATTCCGCACCGTACGAACATTTTACAACGAAAGTCTTAACCCAAATAAAAAGCTATAGTATATTTTAGGTATTTAAATATACATGCACATGCGCGTGCCGTATAAGTCTATTAACTTTAATGGGCTTTTCAAAGCTACATTCCGCATTATTGAGACATTTCCATGCCTCACCATCTCCGAAAATACAGAGCGCCAAGGGAATTTTCCGAAACTAGAGTGAGATACGAGAATTTTATGAGATTCGCAGTAAAATTCCCCTATTTAAGAAACAGCAGATATTTCGTTGTTCTCTTGCACGGACTCTTTGGTAGGTAGGATCTATAAGAGCAACAACAATGATTGCTACAGAATTTAAAGTATTTTGTCAGAGTATGATACCCAAAACTACACGGGATTGAACTCTTCCTGATTTGACCGACAATATAGCCTACCATTTTATGAAAAATTTCATGAAATCTCGTACATGTATTTAAGCTCAATCTCAGACTTTTCAATCTTCATTAAGTGTGCAATAAAAGGGTTGCGAAGAACGCGCGCGCGTGCAAGATGAGACCAATTTTTTAAAAAAATTGATCAGTACATAATTTACATAATAAACGTGGTAAATTAATTTTGACAATAAACACTCAGGAGAGGATTTTCTCCACTCGGCTCCGGGTGAATTTCACGAGTAAACAACGTGGTTTAACCCGCCACCAAGCGTATCTTTGGGGGTTATTTTTCTTTCAATTACTGGTCTATAAACAGCTCTATAAACTAGAGTATGGTATATATGTACCATTACGTCCATAAATATTTTATTATCTGTTTACCGTCATTTACGCAAGCAAGACTGAACTAATGGAAACGCCATGTCGTGCGTATATGTAAAACCCACTAAGCGCGCAGCTATATTACCATCCTTATTAATGGCATTCGCTGCATAAGTAATCACCGTTGCATTTATCTGAAATTAAAATGGCACAGCAACCCGTACCCGTTTTAATAAATGAACAACGGTGTTTAATGGCACAACATGAAACCCGAGCAATACAGTACACTATACTTCATTTAATGTTTTACCTAGGTCAAAGGTGATGCAAGTTCTTGCTCGGTGATTCCAACTGATGTTCAGGAAAAATTCGGAAAGAACTCTGACATGGGGCTAAAACCTAGTTCCGTACATGTTTTAATCCCCACTTTAAGGCAAAGAGACCTAAAATTATAAATCCTAACCAATTGTCCTAACCAATGTCAGGTTCAAGTATAGAGGGTGAGGTGCAAACGTGATCCCTATTTTTTTTTAAAAAAAACACGATTACCTGCCAGGGTTCGGGCATTTTTATAAGTTGGTTGGAAGTGATTTCCACTTGTATATTTGTCTGAGTAATCGTGTTGTTAAAGCACAATATCCAAAAAGTCAGTGTAGTACTCAAGACTTTAACAGTCGTGAAGTCACGTGGTCAAAATCGACACGCAATAATTGGTTTAAAAAGTTCTCTCAATTGGATTATCGTTATATTTACAAACCAAAAACACTCGTGTCTAAAATCTAAGCATAATTGTCCAATATTAAAAAAAAACATGAACATTTATACCTGATTAATTTTGCTTAGCGTTTGGACATGAGTTAAACGTGTGATGCATTGTGCGATTCGCTATAGGCTTTTGTCCGAGTTATCCTTACTAAAATAAACCAATGGCGTAGATTAAAACTATATTTCTTAATTAAAAAAAAATCAACAGACATCAGGGTACTTGTTGATGTTTTGAGGCCCTTGCCGGCCTCCGTTGCATCGGTGATGTCATCAGTATGACGTCACCTATTGGTCAGCTGACCCCTGGGACCCCGTGCGTCCCACAGCTGACCCCACAGCTGATCGAAAATCGACATACCTGTCCCACCTGAACCTAAAGCCAGTCGATGTTTTGTTTTTGCCACCTGCTCTGATCGTGACTGCCCCGTTTTGGACGACATAGCGGCCATCCTGCTATAAGAAGCTTTCGATCAACGTGGCAAGTTCGAAGGCGGCCATCCCGCCTTATTTACCTTTTCTTCGGGGAAAATGTTTTGGTCGACGTGGATGTTTTTGAGGCGGCCATCCCGCCTATGGATGCAATTGTCGACTAGATGTTATGCAACGTCACCACGCCACTCGGACTGCAGCCAAGTTTAGAAGTGGCTCAGGTTTCTAGTTTTCCTCCGAATCCTTTTTTTTCTCGCATCGGCCAATATGGAAAGTTTGATTTTGGCGGCCACTGTGCTACGTGTCTTTTCTGCACGTTGTTTTTGAGGACGCCTCTCGTGTTCAGCAAAACTCATCATGTTTTGCCCATGCCCTTCTCGGCATATTTAGTCTTTAAATACGAGCTCGTATCTTCACGGCCGCCCAACCTGTTAAAAGGTGCCTCGCACCTTACCTGTAGGTAATCATTCTTATTCGACCTGCTACCGCCCAGAATCCAGGGATCTACAATGGCGACCCGAGCCGTGCCATTCCAGTCATCAGCACCATGATCGACGGATGTTAGCCAAGCTACGAGGACGCCAGTATCGCGTACCAGAGTCGTAACAGGTGGGACTTACGAGGACGTCCGTGCCTCGTACCCTTCTTTGGCGGACCTCTGAGCAGAAGACGACGGAACAGGCCGTTCCGTCGCCCACCGGAGAAGCAGCACACCAGGGCGACCAGCCGTCCGTGCTGCCTGTCCAGCCTTTCCCTTCCCAACGGCCCTTTTAAGGGCCACACAGTAGAGAGAGAGATACCAAATAG
>JAQGAO010006976.1:0-11720 GCA_034697705.1 Ommatoiulus sabulosus | reverse complement strand
TCACTGGTCACTATACAGAGAATTTTTATGCAGGAAATGTACACTAGAAAAAACAAAACACTAAAAAGTGGTCAACAGAAACAGGTGGTCACCATCTAATAGCTGTCACTTTTCCAGGTTTCATTGTACTGCCATAGTTGTTAAAAAAAATCAACAGGAAATCATAACACTAAATAAAAATATGATTCAGTATCACTTTCGCGTGAAAAAATATTCATCATATTAATTATCTAAAATATGTAGATAAAAAAGATACAGTTAACTGCAACAAACTTTAAAAAAATAGTTTCATGATTGATTTAAAAATCATTTACATGTATTAGAAAAACAAATCATAAACATGGTCATTTTTGGCTTTAAACGAGCAGCAAAAAATGGATACCGCAGCTGTAGATTATATATCTACATTTTTTTAAGATAACACACAACTGCTATATCAATTGTATAGAGATCGGCCGCTATTGGACTGCTAAGGAAAACATACCAGAAAGCAAAAATAGTCTTTATTTATTGTGGATTTCCATTAGCAACCATGTGCATTATTGGTGAACAAAAATGCAGGAAATAAAGAACAAGGCCTCTTCCTGCTCTCTGTATATGCGAGAGATCAAAGTGCTATTTATTTTGCAAATTAATATCATTGATTAACACGCCTATATTGCGGTTGAAATATAAACTCCATTCACCTCAGCGCCATTATTGATATCCGGTTTTTTTCATAAGCAATTTTGAAACCCACAACCAAATAACGTATTCGCGAGTTTCTAATGCATGTACATGTACATTAAACTGCATAAAAAAGGTAAATATTTGAAATATCAAGTCTGACCATGCGGACTAATAAATGCAGTTAATTATGAGATGCATCAAGGATGATTACCTATAGGAAACTTAATCGAGCAAAATATGTTAATATCGCGAGAATAACAGTTCAGAAAAACAATTATTACAAAATACTGTGTTTTTAAAAATAGTAATGTACTTTAACGACAAATAACAATTAGTGATTGATGGATATATGTTACTTTAAAATTTTCTAAATCAAGTCATTCATTTTTTTCTGCATTTAGAGTCACATTTGTAAAGCCGGTCATACACGAGGTAAGTACGTTATAATTGGAAACTTGGCAATTTTAGGCGGGTCCGAAAAGTCCAGCGCATATACATGTATCTGAGCATTAAACTTTACTAACCATGGCTTTTAAAAAGGAAAATTTCAAACTGAAAGTAATTAGACATCAATTTTTTTTTATAATTGACAAATTAATACATTTCATTTCTCTTAATTCACATTCTAAAAACAGAACTTGTTGAACATGCCATAATTCCAGATATAACTTTCTTCGTGTATGACCGGCTTTAGAAAATTAAAATTCTACTTTGTATCGTTGAAGCTATTTAATTCTAATCAAATTTTCTGGCACGAAATAATATAATATCAAAATTCCTAAATAAAGTCACCACGTTCCCCCAAATGCATATTTTTAAAGCAGTGCGACATGAAATCTTGTTTCGACGTACATGCATTTATATTTCTTTTAAGCTTTTATGTAAAGTAGCTAGAGTTATAGAAATCCACAAAACAGAATATTCACAACATGCACGCTCTAAAGTAAATACCTTCGACGATTTATTAAATCGATAATTTCGCTAATTCGTTTATAAAAACAGTTATAAAGTAACATATCACGAGAGTTTGGTGAAGCTTGTCAGGTAGAGAAAACAAACTAGTTTAATAACATTTCAGATATGCATTAGAAGTTTGTTTCTAAATTCACTGGGGGAATCCAAATACGAAAACAGACTAGTGGCGTCTTCTAGTCATTATACACACGCAGACCCGAATTCTGGGGTAATTCAAATGTTAGTGCTGTAAAAGTTGCGAGCATTATGAAATTAATCTGAGATTTTACACAAGGCCATAAAAGCGAGATGGTATCTAGTTTACTTTCGCAGTTCGTGAAAATAGATCTGGTTGAATTTAACAGCTTCGCGGAACTGCAGAAATTGAGAAATTAGTTGAAGCAAAATAAAAACTGAAACAGTTTCATAAGCGCCCTTTTCAATATAAAGGTATTCTTGAAAATAACAGCAATATTTTTACTGTACTAAGAGAAGACGACTAAAAATTCTTTTTTATAATCGGTCCCATTATTTTTAAGCCACAAGATAAAAGGTTCTACCTAAACTCGCAAGCACAAAGTTACATGTAAAATTCATGAAAAAGCTAAATTATAAACATGTACATTTATATACATACCGTATATGCATTACTATAATTTAACTATACTGTTATTTTTTGTAACTTGAATTCTCTTTAGTGATATTGGTCATTTTACTATGAAAACCCATTATTATAAAAGGCTTGCACAAAATGGAAAAATATCAACTGCCTCATGTGATGGTCAAGAGGATCATTCTATTAATACAGCTCGATAACATCTATAGTAACATTCAAATGCTTGAAAACAACAACTCTATCTTGAATACTATATTTTTAAAACAAGTAGGCTACTCGGTGAAAGATTTATACGTTGAGTAAGTGTATCAGCAACCATACCAAGTGCCAGGTCACATATTATTTCATAAAAAAGTGTCACGAAGACGTTCTTATTGTTTTGCACTCGAAATTCTGGAGTTTATTACGATGTATGTACCCTCGAGGAAGAGCAAATAAAGTTATGTTTGAGTTCATGATCGTCGCTATAATAAAAAAAAAGAAATAAGAAGAGACGCTAAACAAGCTCCCTGTTTCCAAGAAACGAAGTCTGATGAAGGCCTCGATTTCTATAAATATCAACCTTACAGCCAATTACGTTATACGGGAACAATGGACAAGAATTTGTACTTAACGCAATAAAACAAAATGTCGTTTTGATGACTTTTGGTAATGTATCCAACCATTGGACCGCCAATAATCAAATAGTGATCCAGATTTTATTGAGACATTACAACTCGAGTACAGCAGGGTGAGTGCTATTGATATATTACCGGTATAGAAGAAAGTAGGTTTGGAAAGGATTAAAGGAATCGAGTCTTTCAAAAATGAACATGACTCTTAATGAATGCATGTCTACACTGTTCGGCGACGAATATGAATCGAGGACATTTTCGATATTAGCTCATTGTGGCAAATTTATAGGCACAAAATCGAATTCTTTTTCAAACATTTCAGTTATTGCCCTAAGTGCTAATTACTAGCAAGTCAATAGCGACTCACTATATATCAAACCTTTGTAATTGTAAGTGACCTACTTATATTATAAGCTTATTATGGCCATATTTCAGGTAGAATGACGTTTATTGATTCCCAATTTGTAAGAAAGACGCTTTCGGTTTCACTGCAATTTGCTATTTTATTGACCCTAATATGCCGTATTACGACTTCATTTAGTTTCAGTAACAAGAAACCAATTCAAATAATACTTCGATCAAGAAACCGCTGGAATATGTGCGAAACATTCCTGAGTCATGAGCCTGCAACATTGGGTCAAACGAGAAAAACGAAATTTAAAAAAAAAAATCAATCTTTTATGCGCAGCCATGTTATTTATCCGTGAGATTATTTAAAGGTTTTTCGTCAAAGCCTAAAAAAATATTTATTTAATACCAATACACATGGAGTTTATTCATATCTAGAGAAAAGGACCAAAAAATTGAAGAAAAAAATATTTGAAAGTAGAAACACGAACTATTTCTAAACAAATGAAGAACAAGAAGACTTTCAACTTGTCGTTATTTAAGTATACTTCTCAAGAAAACCATTGCAAGAAAGCCTTAAAAGGTAACTCAAGAACTTATTGCTGGCAAACATTGTCAAACAGCTAATATGTTTGATAAGCTAATGTGCTATTTATGGCCCGTCCAGGATTTGGTTCGGCCTTTTCAAACTGACATTCTTTTCAAAATAAATTCTAAATTGTAGTTTTCAATTTGACAAAATGTAATTCCTCACGCACTGGCAATAACTGCATTCGCACGGTTAAAAAAAATAAAAATATGTTAGGAAACATTTTTTGGCATACGAGCTGCACTACCACGAAATTAAATCATCCAATTACAAATTACACCTTACTAAGATCGCGCTAATTACACCTGAGCGAGAAAAAAACTGGGTTATATTTTCGGATAATGGCAGAAAATGGCGATAAGACATCGGTGGGACTAGCATTTGTGAGTAATGACTAACGTTTGAGCATCAGTAGATAAAATTATTCGCTCGTTTAATGTTTATAACGAGCCATATTATCTAAACGTTACAGGTCCCTACCCTGTAAAGAATCGTGTATTTAAGGGCGGCTTCGGTTGGGAGTTATTATTTGCATCAACGATAAGGGCGTTAGATGGGGCCTCGAACATGCGAGGAAATAGAGGTGGAAAAGTCTAGCAGAAAAATTGCGCCAAAAATCGTGCTGCTTTTATTATTCTCGAGAGATGCGATAATACGAAGGGCGTTGGCCACACATCCAACAGCAACACTTAGAAGACATCGTACTTCTTGCAGGGGTTAATTACTAATGGGGGACAACGACGGTGCTTGTACTAACACGTGTAACAATTTCGACGAACATAAATTCGGATGGGCACTCGCACTCGGGGTATTGAAAAACGATGGCAAAATTTTCAAGGGAGTTGAGCAACGTGCCAGCGACGTGTCTCGAGTGCATCTACTCCCACGGATGGCAACGCTGCGTGAGACCTCTACATGACATTAAACTTAATTGGTCGAGAAAACTTGGTTTAAATGTGGAGGGGCACCGCTCCGGAGGGAACACAACCAATCTAAGGATTCTGTTTTATAGTATGTCAATTGAAAAAAAAAATCTCAGGGGTGTACGGGGCTGATACGTGTTAAATAAATAAATAAATGGATGGATGACACTATCGAATCGATAACGAATTGGAGAATCTTTATTGGTTCGTCATTTAGTTTATTCTTAGGGTATGACGAACGTACGCGTGTATAGATCTAAGACAAATCTACGGCATATGGAAAATGAAAATAATGTAGGTAATTACATAAAAACCAATTTGGCTGAATGTCTATTAGGAGAAGAGATCGAGGGAGACGTCGCACGTAAATATTGAATAAGTTGAACAAACGAGACCTTGTTTGTTTTCCGTATAGATAATTGTATTTGTCGTATAGATCTATCAGTTTCTTTGAATTTTTATCCTATAGTGAACAAAGCATGCTCGTGGGATGTTATTGGCAAATATTGGCAACATTGAAACCAATAATGCGCTCTTCTGCCATATGTATTCAATTCCAAACCTGTGTCTACAAATAGAAATTGAATTAATTCTTACTATAAAGTTATATACACCTATACATGTACGTTGGTTTCAGATAAATAAATGGTTCTTTATTATTTTTATTACTAAACGTTGCACAAAGATGACGAATGTACGCGATTTACCAATGTCGTCTAGTACTTGTTCGGGCAAATATTTCGATTAGATATATTCAACGAATGACACAATAAACGAACGAACTTATTCAACGTCTTCCTTTTGAATACCTTTTTAAACACAGTGCTCACGTATAAGAAGTGGGCAGGTTTTCCTACTAAGATAGGACGCATTTGATAGCGGTACAAAAAAGTAATTGCATCCTTTCTTTTATGCATTTCAAATTTTCCCAGCAGTGTGAAATCATCCGATTAAATTACACGCAGTTCAAGCATATACATTTTGTTGCATGTTAGAGAAATGACAAAAGGCTAGAAGAAAAACGCATATAGCGCAGCTAGAACAGAAAAACAAGAAAATCCATGACGACACAAGAAATAAAATGTATTAACAGTTCTATGGATTAAACTTTACCCGCCCTATTTTTTGTTTTCGTCAAGCAGATCTTAAATCTATCTCGAAAAAAATAATCTTGAATTTGTCTTTCAAGTGTCTCGTTTGAACTAATCTAATAACCGTACGCTTGTACAGTATATACAATTGTAAGAAGCTAATACTGTATAT
This sequence comes from Ommatoiulus sabulosus, assembly GCA_034697705.1. Taxonomy (NCBI): domain Eukaryota; kingdom Metazoa; phylum Arthropoda; class Diplopoda; order Julida; family Julidae; genus Ommatoiulus; species Ommatoiulus sabulosus. The sequence goes on along the minus strand of JAQGAO010006976.1, from coordinate 5,744 downwards.
ACACGTACACGTTAATCGCAACCATGTTATTCGAAATGAACAAACGCTTTTAAAGTAGAATTTAGTGTTGCAATTCACAGATTTATCGGTGCTTTTAATTGGCTAAGGCTGTTTCACAAACATCTAACAACTCGCGTGAGTTACTCTAGTTTTAATCATACATACAGACGCCGTGGGTTGACATTTTCTCGTCGCCAAATGCATTGTAAATTATACAAGGATTCAATGTTTATAAATGAAGAGTTGGAACCGATGTTGCAGATAATAGCCCTGACTATGACTAGAATCATAATTTGCTTTCATAAAGCGAATATTGGAAAAGACATTTCCATATAGATTATATGACACGAACACGTATGGATGTCGAGCAAACTCTATACCGTGCAGTACAATCAAATAAACAAAAGAAAGCAATTTCTGGGCGAATGCTTCGGGTGCCTACATTTCATACCTGATTCCGAGAATACTGATCTCGAATCTTAACCTTGTTTTATCTTCAGCGGGATGCATGTACGACATTTGTTCATTACAAAAGTGTACCTTGTTTACTCTCGAGTCAAGAAATGTTCTCCCAAGGAATATTAATAACAGAAATACTAGTCTGTACGAGAAGAACACAAATTTCTACGAAGAAAGCATCCATAAATCTGAAACGAGGACCAAATCCTCGTACATGTACCCTTAAATCTATTATAATTCACGTACATAGTTTCTGGCAGGGCAACATTTTGTTACGTTAAAGAATATAGCGAGATTCTTTCATTCCCTATAATATAAAGAAATTCGTTATACTCGCTATAGCGAAATCGTACAACACACTCTTAACAATAAAACCTTTGAAATAATCCGCGTGATTTATGGTGCATTATCCTCGGTAATTTAAGAATATTATCTAGGATACATTTTTTTACATGTGCTAGACAGGCATGGAATAACGAGTGGTCGAATTTTTTCATAATTGATCGAGTTTTAACGAGTCTTAAAATTTGACTGCCTACCTTGTAGAGTATAAAACAAGCTTAATAATGAACTAAATTACTAAAAATTGCAACAACAAAAAACTTCCCAAGTTAAATTTCCGTTATACAGTATATTCGGGAATTAATTCAGCGTTAAAAATTAGACCTCGAACCACCCTGTATAGTTTACTGCTTTCAGTAGAATGATCATCCTTACGCTTTGAAAAACGCGATGTAATCGCAGTGGCATGTCCTGTTTGCTATTTTTCCAAACCCGTAATTAGAAATCCTAGGCCAATGCGAATGAAAGGCTTCTGTCTGTTTGTGTGCCAAGTCCATCTTGGATGTCAAATGAGTTGAGTGGCTCTTACCAAATACGAATGGTCATTTCTCGTTACTTGTGGACAGAAAAGGGTCCATGGGGACCACATGACTAACATCTATTGGAAAGCCGCATAAGATAAGGGCCTGCTTCAATGTTTTGCTGAAGGGAAAGTAAAAAAGCACTTGCCATTTTGCCACTACCTATTGACCGAGTCATTAATCATCCAAGGTTACGATGAAATGAAACGGCCCTAGGCCAAACCCTACACGAGGAGTGCTATTCTGGTGTGAGCTTTGAAATTTTAAAATTATAATGTACTCTCCTCAAGTACCTGTAGTCTGGATGAAAGAACATCCTTTGTTTTATATTCGCATTAAATTGTACTACTGCGCATCATGATAATAAGACTTTTATTTAATCAGTCTATAAAATTAAAACATCTACAGGTAATGGATTTCATCAACTCGAGGTATTACATCGACAGCTGTTTGCAAAGCCAATTCCAAGGAGATGATGAAAAATGTTAAAACATCATAAGGTGAAATTTTGTTCTGTCACATTGTTCTCTATACCGAAATGAGTTTAATCGCGAAGTTCTTACGCATTTATGTAAGTCGATAATTTGAGAAATGTATTTTTAAGGTTGATACAATTCAGATGAAGAAATATTAATTGTCCATTTTTTAAATAGTAATTATTACGCAAATTACAAAGTCACTGCTAGAAAATACTCAGAAAAGCAAATTGAATTATGGTTGACTAGCTAATGATGTCTAGATCATATCTTCGTACATAAAATAACAAAAGCAATTATATCCCATCCACTTAAGTTTTACTCAGCATTAATATTCACGTTTAAAAATGTTAAATTGCAATCTTCAGCATTTTTTATTTCAGAAAATGAGACAATACATAGTGTACTGCATAAGAAGAAATAATCAGAATTAAGTGCTCCCTGTTTAATCGTAAAAAATCGTCTGGAAATGAAATAAAACTTTGCACTATTTAAGGAAATATTTAGTCGCTTGATAATGAATGTTTCATTATTCTGACGCCATCTTTCGTGCAAGATACATGTATACGGTTTATCGAATCTAAGTCTATTATACTTTCCAATTTCTGTTATACAAAATGTTCACTTCTTTACTATTATTATTCTCGGGCACGGAATATAAAACTTTGATTTCGTAATAAATCGTTGTAATTGTTGAGATTGAGAAATATTTTCACAAAAAACAAGTAATATCCTCATTTAAATAACACGCTATCTAAAACCTCAATACAGTCATAAGCATAGAAACTTGGGAATCGTTGCTGCCTTTTTTTTTTGGAAAATACATTATAATGGGAGGTCACATGCCGCATGTCTCATGTATTGCTTTTCTTTCAAATCGAAATGCAGTCTAAATGTTGCACACTGAGAATGTTTATTTCAATGCCTTCTGGGCATTTCAACATCGTTAAATTTGAAATAGGGGGAAAAAACTGCAAAAATTGTTATCGAAGATGCATCTGCAGCTTCTTAGTTACGCAGCATATTTCCATAAACAAGACGATGTCTATTCTCTACACAAATCTCTCCTCCGACCAAACATCGATCACTGAAGCTTAATGTCTTTGGAATAGTCTCTATCTTCTGTATGTAGATGTATCGTACATTGTACTAGGGTTATACACTAGACGAGCCTGCCTTGTATATTCATATCTAAACATTTCCAACAAATATTTCTTGGCGAAGCACATTTATGAAGAAGAAGAACTTTTTTAAACCATAGTTGTTGTACTACGCGCGTTATCGTTAACCGAGTAAAAAAAAATGGCACTTGAAAGAACATAAATTACATTTTTTTTCTTTCAAATTACATCGTCGGCAAAGCATTCCGACGCATCCAAAAGTGTTAAAATTAAACCTTCTGGCTGCATAGCGTGTCATGGGAAATCGACCCGGCAATTTCGACTATAAAATGGTCTCCAATCACCATAACGCAGCCTCGAAACGCTTCGAAAATGACAAGCGCTTGGGCTAAAAAAAATCGCATAGACTAAACATTAAAGTTATGGAAAAACACTTCCACGTACGTACACGAAAATACAAAATATACATGTTTATACATTTTTTTCCTAATAGTTTTTATGGCAGTCGATCGTGCTGTGGAGTAGTACTAGCTCGGATGTAAGCCCTGTATTTTACACGTCCGAAGGATTTATTAGTTCTTAAGCGCAATTGTAACATTATAATTCAACGTTCGGATATCGAAAATACATGCATTATACCGCGAATAAGTCCAAAAGGCATACTGCGCACGCACATCATATTATATGCATTAGAAAAATATGAAAAAATACTCTATGTACCGATGCTAGGCCATACCACGTACGTTGCATAGGCAGACCTGCCATTACAATTTACAAAAAAGAGAGCAGAAAAAAAACAGGTGGCAAACTTTATTAATGGCATATGGATAATGGATTATTCAATGCCATCCCATTTTTTGAATTGATTTGCTATAAATAAGTGAAACGTGGGATGCAGCCCGGCATCCGACGAAATCAAAATACTATGGGTTTTTATCGCCATATATGTTTTAGTTGGGGAAATCAATAATTCGCAGAACGTAGCGGAAAGATTTATCAAGTTTAAATCAGCATCACCTTTCATTCGATATAGGCAAAATATGGTCTAGAGCATATCCACTCCATCACACGACTATGGACGGCTTTGGTTAGCCGCCATTTATCACGGCTATTTTCACAACCTCGCGACTGAATTATGTGCAAAAAGATAGTTCGGTGTCGTAAATTTTAGGAGAAAATATGACTTGTTTAGTTTATGAGATCAAAATGTATTTGCGGTAAACAACGATCCAATTCCATCCTAAGAAATACATTTTTATCCTAGCTAGGACACCCCTGTAAATGGATTAATTTCTGAATGCTGCTGTACTGCGTGGCGTCATCCAAATGCTTTTCCATAACAAAAGATGATTATAATATCATGAATATCATCAACATCCATACGAAAATTAATCGCAGTAGACCGGGATTTTATATCATATGCCATTTAAAATCCTAATACTATGCATACTCTAAACAAGAGATGATGGACACACTGTAGCTCTGAATTTAGACTACCTTCAGAAATAGAATCTCTAGTTTCTACGATGCCAAAAGCGAGATGAAAAGATGAATTATAGGAAATAAGTTGAGACTTCTGTAGAATTGGTTGTTAAAAAACAATTATTTACAAATTAACAATATTTCTCTTTCTCACTGCATCGATATTAAAGTTTACAATCATTCGAAACCCGAATTTTCGGACACCCTTCAATTTATCGTAGTTGATATTTGAGGAACAAGGATGTCAAGGATATAAACCGATATTGTCAGCGTTAGGAATATAGTACACCCCGACCACATATATTCAGCGATGCAAAGTGATCCGGTGATGAGGATGTATAAACCATTTTTCACAAATTCATTCATTTGTATGCGGATGTAGGGTTATTTTCCTCTAACTAAAGCACCATTTTGACGACAAGGACAGATATGTATATACATGTACCATATACCGCTAACCGACTAGCATAACTTCAATTTGGGCCACATAAAAATAATAGCTAAGCCTTGAAATTAAATGTTGAATAAAAATGTTATAAAAAATGTTCAAAAACAAAAATGAAACAACTTTCACAAAGAATGCTCAAATATATGGAGAAAATGTCCATCTTTGCATTTATTTTTCAACTTTTGAAAACGCTAGTAGTGACGTATTATTTTAAGTTTTAATGTCAGATATTATAATTATATACTTATAACACTTTGTTTTAAGTGTTTGCTTAATAGAAGTTCCAAAACATTACTTTTATAACGCTTAAATAAGACGCTGCATGCACAAAGGATTTGCTCAAATAATATGTTCACAATTACTTTAATGCTACTGGAAGAAACCTATAGTAATTTTAACGTTGATAAAGCCAATGCTTAATACATTCTAGATTGGAACTTACATTTCAACAAAATAATTCAGTCTGTCAAATAGCATGACTTTAAGTTGATTAATTTCCAAACTTGATTTACAAAGGCGTCATCAGTAATAAACACACTGTGAACATCCGATGAACGTACCATTTCCTAGGTACTAAAAAAAGGAATTACCAATTATACGTAAAGCTCGAGTTTTTGAGGGAAAATTCGCAGAAAATTAACTTTGAAATTGTTCAGAATTTCTCGAGAATACGAACCTTTGCCATATAACCAATATGTTATTAAAATCTGTAAGACAGTGTCGGCAGATTAAACAACAGTTTATTTAACAAGCTAGTTCCATCCAAATTAAATCGATTAAATCTCAAACGCGGAAATCTTCTCCGCCTCGTTGACCGCCTATTACTCGGGACTGGTCCGCGTCGTGGCTCGTCGATGGCGTCATCTCTGGCGGCGCCGTCGTCCACGGGCGTTGC
>JAQGAO010006975.1:0-11720 GCA_034697705.1 Ommatoiulus sabulosus | reverse complement strand
GAAGCTATTTAAATTTAATTTTAGTCAGGCAAAGTCAGGCAAAATTGTATGAAAAGTCAGGCAAAAATGAGAATAAAGTGGACAAAAGTCAGGCAAGTCGATTTTTCAAATGTGGTGGCAACCCTGTATATGGTTAAAATGGGCAGTAAAAGCAATTTTTAGCGCCGTTTAACGCAAATTCTTAGCATTTTCAATTTCCTCTCAAGGATGGCATTACAGTGTTTTTTTTGACAGTTTGCATAAAACTTGAGCATCACTGTACCCATATCCTTGAGATAGTTTTGCAAACTTAAATGCAATCTAACATCATCCCCACGGCGATTCTCCTAATCAAGTTTTCTTCCGGATATTAAATACGAAAATACGTTTATTTCTTCCATTTCATTTATTTTCTTTTTTCAGCAACTTAAGAATCAATATATTTATTATTAAAAAGTTTAGCAAAATTTAGTGACAAGAGAGGATGGTCCGGAAGTGCAAAGCCATAATATCACCCAAGAATAGCTTTTCAAATGTTAGTGGTACTCGTACCCATTTATGCTTGGCCAGATATAAAAAGAGCAAACTGCTTCAGTGAATTTTTTTAAGCGAATTAGCGTATTGATTTTTTACACATCATGACGGCCATATGTACAATTCGTAAAGCTTCTGTCTGAGCATAATTATTGTGTCTTAGGCGCAAATTAATTTTTTTTCGCTTATTTCATGGAATTATTTACATCGTCAATTAGCTTGAAAGTTATGCACATAATGGAGCACTTTTCAAAAATATTAACTACACTGCTAAAAATAATCTTAATTTGTTCAAGGCATCTTGACTTTCAACGTTTTCGAAAATTTAAGACATGAAACGTGTCTACTAAAACTGTTTTTACAGTGTATGCTAATGGCCAATGTTAAGAGAATTTATACTGCCGTAAAAGACAATGGTTAATTATCAAATGACATTTAAAAAAATATAGTATTATAAAATATATTTCTTACATTGTCGTTGATTTCCCTACTTAGCAAACTAAAAAGCTATTCAATAGAACTAAACATTTCAAGATAGCTATATTTGTAGTCCAATAATATGCCAACAAATTGAAGTAATTAAAAATTTCTTTCCTTTATTGTATAGTTACTTCCCTACTTAGCAAACCAAAAGCTTAATTTTTGTGAAGCTATAAACTGTTATGATGACTTTAATTGTAACGCGAGGTATTTAAATTCAGGATTTCAAAGAAACTTAAAAACTATTTATTTTGAAAAATTGAAGAATTTACACTGACTTTTTTAAAGTACATTCTGTAAGTGAGAATGACTCTCGCTGTTTATTTAACTTAATAGAATTATTGGCTTAATTTTTCCAAAAGCAATTGAGACCAAAAAACTTTTTTGCAGACAATTTTCAGAAACAGGTTGTCTACGAGAAATAAAAAAGCTTTTTCCTCAAAGAAATAAATTTATGTTAACAATATGACAAAGTAAATAGTCATCCAATACACAATATGACAAAGTAAATATTCATCCAATACAATCAATGCCCATCATCAAAATTCCGAGATTCAATCTTATAGTAAATATTTACAAACTTAGAAAATAGAATTGATTAAAGCAAGTTTATATTGCTGAGACTAGAAGGCAAATGCATTGGGAAGTAATATCAAAATAAATGCATAGAATATATTTTGTTTTTGTACATTTAGTGACTTACCGTCAGATAGTTGCTGTGGTGTCCTGAATGGAAGTGCCACTACCATCTGCGACTCGAAAAACTGCAAGCACACGCTGGTTAGTAGTAAAACTGCAATGTCGCAGGATCTCATGTTGATGAAGAATTAAAAATGCGCACTTAGATGAACTCTGCAACGAAATGAAAATGACCATTGAGTCTTAGGGTATTGTTGATTTATAAATATGGCATTTTTCACAAAAAAGCAACTAACCAAAGATTTTTGAAATATCCGTACAATTAACGGCCGAAATAAATAAAACATAAATACGATTCATTGAATCGCTGCTTGTTCGCTGATATTCACGTTCTTGTTCTCTTCTCAAGGAAATCGTCGGCTGTTTTATACCACTTTTGTGTCAATAATAAACAAGTTTAGCGGGATACACGTCACTACTACGTCATCTTATCAAATCAATATACATGACGTAAATAGATAACGTCAGACGTAATGTTAACTGTGTGTCGTCATGGGTTCAAACTACTATTTAAAATGGCACGACATGGTATAAAATCTTACTTTATAAAAAGTTATCGTGGCACAACAAGGATGACTTTCTTGCAACATTCTTTTTCATGGAACCAAAACCGTTTATCAGACAAAAACATGATGCATGCAACAGCGAACAAAAGCAAGCACTGCCATCACAACAATGTCAACAAATCAATTCTATCAATAAGATTTCCTTTTAGTTTTGAATCACGTCATTATTACACATGTGCATGGCAATCTCGGTTTTCTTCATTTAATCCCTTAGTTGGAAGTTTTGGTTTGATGTTTGACATAAACAAAAAATTTTTTTAATTAATACAGCACTTATCCATCAAAGTGTCGTGTCTGCTCTTTATTAATTTGTTCCCCGACCACTTGAGGATCATGATGTTTATAATTAGTTATAGTCAGCTGTATAATGACTTTTATGCCGAAATGAACAGAAATGCAGTTCCAATGCATATTAAAATGAATTAGCCTACAAAATATCAAATTAACCCATCAGCAAAATAAATGAAGAAAGAATGAATATAAAATAGAAATAATTGAATAAACATTAACTGTTTATTGTAAAATGTATTTGAATTTGATTTTAATTTGAGACTACTTTTAATTGCGAAATGTGTTTTAAAATGCGCTGCATTTGACAAACTTACAATTTATTTTTCAGCCAATAGCTGACTATAACTGCATTTAAAAAATGAAGAGGAAAAAAGGTGTACAAATGCACCTTTATCTCATCTAATTAATTTATTAAATTTTACATTTTGCTGTTAAAAATACAAAATGATGCTAGGTTTACACCATAAAGTCTAAATATAAATCTTAAATTTTTAGAATAATAATCGTTTTATTTTCTTTAAAGATATCGTAATTGAATTCTGTGTTGGGACACAAAATCTTTAATTATCTCGCACAATAATTATAACAAAAATTAATCACTTTTTGTAATCGTCTATTAAACTCATTTTATCAAAATAAAATAATTACGGGATATGGATTGATTAATAAATAACTAGTATACGGATTCAGTAATATCTCTGATAATGTCATTCCTTCGTTTTCATAGGCTTTGGCACTATGTTCGAACTTCCTGGATTTCAAACAATTATCGATATTCATAAATGTTAATCATACATGTACATGCATGTACTTGTATACTGGTATTTATTAAAACAAGCATTTGATGAAGTCTATATTGGCAAAACCTTATATGGAACGAGCTGGTCAGGTTATCTAAAGATTTCTCGCAAATTTTGTGTAAATTATTCATTTGCATTATTCGTTATTGCATAAGCTGGGAAACTATAATCATTGAAATCAAACATTTGCAATAAACTTACCTCCACAAGTGCATGTACAATATACTTGTACATTATGTTGTAAGGTGATTTTAAATAGCTTAATTTATTCGTAAACAAATCACTTGAACAGTGTCCTAGGAGACTGTAAAGTCAAGCAACTACTGTACAAGTATAATGCTCGGTATAGTGAGTGAAGTGAGTGGGGAAAAATCGAGCGAGAAATTAAGCAATTAATTTACATAGCACATGTTGTGCCCTGAGCTAATTATGTTCTCAAAAATCCTTGTTTCAAGCTCAATAATTGTTTTCAGTTTGGTGTCAAATTGTTATTGTAAATTTATACAAATAATAAGATTTTTGTGAATTTTATTAGATACTGTATATACATGTACATACTGTTTTCGTCATTTTATATAATTTTGTTTAATATTAATTTTAATTTATAGATATTTTAACCTCATTTCATTTTACTAAAATTTTGGAATTTAAATTATCTTGAAAGTTTCTTTGGGAATACATTTTTTCTACGCTTGTTGGTTTAGCTTTATCAACATTGAAAATATGACAACAACGTTAAAATATCAACTCGTTAAAATATGTATGTCACAAATTGAAAATGCGTTTTAAATGGATTGTACTGGTAAAATGTTTTGTTTAATTTAAAAATATAAATCTAATATAAATTTACTGTTATATACCTATTAGCTGTAGCCTATTTGCGATTTCAATATAATCATAAATTCACGTTAAACTCACATTTTATGATTAACATGCAAATGATTTACAATTTTAAAGCGAATATTTTAATGTCTCAATTCATACATATTCAGAAATATTTTTAATGTATTGAATAAAGCAACTTGATTAAATAATTTCGAATTCGTTGAATATTACAACTGAGTTAGTACAAAGTATATCCATGATATCAAGGGTGACTGATGTCTAAACACCAGCTTCCACGACTTACCTTTTATGTAAATTTGGTGCCTCTTAGTAAAGAGACACCAAATTTCAATGTTATTTGACAATATCCTGATTCGATTTCTTCAATGCATGAGTGTTGTACTAACCTATTTAACTTATATGTAATCAATTTATAGCTCTTGCTACAACTTGACCTGCCAGTGTCCTCTGTGTTAATTGTTTTCAACGCGTTGGTTGCGAATCTGTTGACATTAGCTTTCGCTAGAGGCATTTGTATTAAAACTTAAAATTCCAATCAGATTTTCATGTTCGCCTTAGGATAAATGAAGTTCGACATGAAATATTAGACATTCTGCAGCTGGTTTAATTTAAATGAAATGCATATTGCCATGTAATTCTTAAAATTGATTTCATTTCTCGTCGTTCTATTGAATTTAACAGTTGTGTGCGAGTGTTAATTTCTTGAGCAATATAGGCATAAAGTTCACCATGAAGCAATTCAGTTGCAAGTTTGTTTTGGACCAGCTTCGCCTCTCCTATTCGTTTGTTGCACAACTCCCAAAAACGCATGATTTTCTCACGGATCCCTCCCAATTGCATTGCTGATGCCATCCATGGTTACCAAATTGCATGATCATCCCACTCAATTCAGTATCTGGTTTTTTGAATCCTTAATGTTAAAGTTCCTTAAAATTAGAGGGTAAATATATGAGAGAAAACCACATGTAACACGTACGTGCACCCAACACGATTCTTGACATGTTTTTTAAAATTACATTTCAACAGCACGTTGCCGGCCTTCAGGATACAAAACGGGTAGAGAAGCATCATGCATTTCAATTTTTTTTATTTGAAATTCATAAAATGTTAAGACAATTTACTTTATCCTGCATATGTTCACCAACGTGAGCGGGAACCTCTAGCTCTTTCAAATTAGAAAGTAATGCTTGAATAGCAAACATGACGTCCATATTAATTACAGCCGCAGTAATTTGTTTTCAAAAAATAAGAATTCAGAACAAATTGCATCATGTAAATGTCAATAGTGGTGCGATAATGTTAAGCTTGATTTCATCATTTATTTGTTGAATATACGTGTATAAACCGATGTTAACCACTTTTCATCAAAATGCATCATTAACTATAGAAAAAAAACGATAATGGATATAATATCCATCATCCAATTTCAAAGATACAACCAAAAACCAATTTTGTTAAACATGATGATGATTACCCTAAGTAACCTAAACCTATCAATAGAAAAAATATACCTGATGTTAGAAAAATGTTCATGCATCAAGAATTGAATGATAATTGGTAGAATATTGGCAAGATTCGCCCAAATATCATTATAATCTTTATCTACCACTGGATGTAGATGCAATTTATCGATTATACAATGTATACATCAACCTCCAGTTTTCATCGTCTCTTGGCGATAAAGCTGTTTATGCTCGACCATTTCCTAGTAATTAAAGCATTGTGTTACACAGCAATACAATTGAAGATAATGAAATCTCATCGAAATGTAACACCATATTTTTTTGTAAGGGTTTGTTTGCAGTGAAATTTACTACTCAGTTTTCCCATACTTTCATGCCAATTTCTTTTCTCTTCATCAGTAACATATCTTATCTTCGTTGATTGTGAAAAATATTCATGGTAAATAAACATCTTCATTGTTGCCCCGCCAACAGGGTATGTTGCATGTTTACAATTTATAATGTCCCATGCTGATTTAGCTATCTCAAAAGAATTACTTTTGTAGCAGTCCATAATTTAATTTTAAAATTGAATGATCCACCTTTTCATAAATGAGTAGATTTAACGCTTCGTAAGCACAAAACGTAACGTCATTTTTATCTGAGATAGCAGGAAAAAACGTGAAGCGTTAATGAGCTCCTAGAAAATTGCACCCCCAGGAGGTTATCTCGTTGTAACGAGTTCAAGCAACTTTTAAAACGTGTAATATACCTCGAACTCATGAACAGATCTCCAAGATCTAGCCTTAAAATATGACATTATTCTGGAATATTTATTTATGGTAAATACATGTAGCTGACTTACAAGATATACTGAACAACCACAGTCAAATTTCTGCATTGGATTTCCATATAACATAAGAATGAGGCACTTGAACATCTGTACATTTCGGTGTGAATTTCTGTTTTGGTGAGGTGTATGGATTATTGACGCCAAATTCGAAAATATTTTCTAGGATCCTCTATAGTTGACACTTGGAATACTGATATGCAACCTATCCCAGTAATTGCCTAGCAAATATTGGCAAAACATCCACGCACTATTTAAATACATGGAGGGGAAGTTTACAAAATTGGAATTTGAAATCGAAGATCGAGGGGATCCTACGCTCGTACAACTAAATCTTAGATTTATTTAAACTTTTAAAACAAGAACTTATGGGAACGATGTAGGATTACAGTGACAACGACGCTGGACTAATTTTTTGTTCGAGTTCGGTGAATGTCAAATGACCACACTATATGGAAAACCAGAAAACTAAAAAAAAAAGCATTAAATAAAAATTCCCCATGTTTCATTCTTTATCTTTCATCGTTTGAATCAATTGATATTGCTCTTTTCCAGATCATAAAAAATCGATTTAGTGTCACTTAACAAATTGTTTTACCGCCATTCCATGGTTTTATATCAGAAGTTCTATTTTCGATCTTATGGGCGAGTTTGTGGCACAAAATAACACCCCCGATTGATACTTTGTTTATAATGCAATTTTCTGGAGTTCTGGTTAAGTGAGATCTGGACATTATGTATTAAAGATGTGTCCTAAGTCAAAACTATAATTTTTTTCTTCGTATTTATTCGGCTATTTTTGATGAATCTCTTACTATATAAAGTTATTTAAACACTGAACTCTTGTTTAATTAAACTGTAAAATTGCTGTTTAAATTGTTGCCCCTCTTGTTTTTATTTTTGTTTTTATTTATTTTTTTTATAAATATTGCAAGCTACGGCTGAGAGCAGGATGAAACTTATTCATGAAGGTTGCCAACTTATTTCAAACCAGTGTCGCGTAGTGGTATTGCAGACCCTTACCACTAGGCGACACTGATTTTCAAGGACACTGATAAGTTTCACCCTGCTCTCAGCCTACTAGAGCAAAATTAAAATAAAACCACCTGGAGACCACCTGGTTAATATCATACATGTAGGTGTTTCATTTCCTTATTAGACATTATTACAATGCTAGTGCAAATGCAAGTGCTAATTGAAAACGCATTAGCACTTGTTAGCCCACTTGGTGGCGCTAGTGGTTGGTAAGTAAATTTCTTAATTTAAAAGTCTCAATGTGCTCCCACCCGTAGTTTGGAACAATTACATGTAAGTACCTTGAGATTTACCTGCACTTTAATTAACTACCAGCTCTCCTCACAATCAACCTTCACATATCGCACCGCCACGCGCCATTTACATTTCAAAGCGCTCGAGGTCATGGGTCAGCTGTGCTGCTCACGCACTGACCCCCGACCTCTGACTTTGGGTAAATCTTCAAACCGAGCCGCACTGCAATGCCAGTTTGGAGCACGGTCAATGGGGACATATCCATTTTGATTTAGAATTTGGACATCGACTGGGGAACTAAACTGGACAAGAGATGCCAACATGGCGGCCTATAACAATGAGGACGAGGGTGAACAAGGCCATCATAGGTAGGCCTATATACAAGAAAACAAAGCCACAATTTCGGGGATATCGAGGAGAATATGCGGACCAGTCTTGCTAGTCAAGAAAAAGCTAGATTCCAGAAAGGCAAAGGAAGTCACCATGCATCTTGGATCAGCCACTGGATCGGATCTGTTAAAGTTCTTTAAGGTAACTGGAATTTCCTAAATCTGCCTGTTCATGCACTATAGGTTCACCTGGCAAACCAAGGTTAAGGTTCTCGAGTGAACTTTTCTGTAGGCCTACTTTGCAAGTCCACATCGCTCACTTAAGTGAGTTATTCACTCCTACTTCACTCACCAAAGTGAACTAGTTCATCTTTTACTAGGTTGAGCCGGGATTTAAGTGAACTAGTGTGAACTGTCGTTCACTTATTCACTTATTGAGTCAACTAGGTTCTTTTATTTTAGTTCACTCAATCATACATTATCGTATAGCACGCTTCACTCGATCTGACGGTTTCAACATCAAAGGTGCCGACACGGAGTGATGCCTAGCAGTTCAATCCAAATTGAAGTATTATTGTGAGTTCAACCATCGCGTCGACCTTGTCAAAGGCAGTGCCTGTGTAAAGCAAATATGGCAGTTGGATCCTGCATCGAACTGAAGTGTTTTTTTTTTGCAAAGAGTTCATCGTACCCGCGATAGCCTCCGAGCTGAGTTTTTGCTGGGCCAAAGAATGTTTCTCATTTCAGAGAAACATGTTTTAGTTTTACATGCACAGTGCGACCAAAGCTGGTTGTATTGTAGAAGTGCGTGTGAGTGTGTGTGCAAAAAGCATCAGAACCGAGAGAATTAGCGATTGAGTCCCATATAGAAGACTTCTATGGAATCAGGATTTCCTACGCAATTTGCAGATCGAGCTGCAGAAACGCAAGGCTATATCCTGCAGCATTGTTGATCCACTGCAAGTGAAATTGACCACAGCGTGCAAGGACAAATGGGCAAGCTGCCCATGTATGCACCTCATCAGCAATGCATCAGTGGACCTAGGCGAACAGGGAAGCACCAGGCCAGGAAGGACAGTAAGCCACGACGAGTACCAAACGTTATCCAATTTTTGCAAAGATCTGTTATTAAACTTCAATCGTATGCCTACACCATATACAGTACATTGCTATTTGAAATTGCATTAATCTTGAAGGGTATTTAACATATAGCCATCTGCATAATGAAAACAATTCCAATAAGCAATGTACCTTGGGTACTATTTCATATAAACTTTTAAATTTCTAGTCATTTAGAAAGTATAGTTGCTTGATTGGAAAACACACTTAAGCAAAAAAATTCCATTTGCATTATGCATCAAAACATAAGAGGTCACTATTTATTGAAATATTTTACAAAAATATATATGGCCCAAAGTGTTATGTGAATTATTGACATTGCAAGTGCACTTACACTGTCGACAATGGCTTTACAGTTTGCAAAACAGAACTTGTTATTGAATATTATTTTCGAATTTTTATTCTCAAACTCCTGACTGGTATAGAATTGAAATTACACCGTGTATGATACTGTACATATAAACGTTGTCCACGGAAAATGTAAACTGGAATGGATATAAATGGCATGCATGGTTGCAAAGGGAGAATGCTTATGCACAGTGACTTGTTACATAAGTTGCATTTGCACTCATTACAACATACATATATACATATGTAGGAGTTGGAATATTACCTTGATATGTATGTACCTTTTTAATGGGTACAGTGGTACCCGGATAAGTAGAAACCCGTTACCCGATAAGTGAAAAAACCGGATAAAGGCAAAACATTTCAAAGCACCAAACTTTTTGAATACCTTTTCTATGTTATATAAAACCCGATAAGTGAAAACCTCCTAAATGAAAAAACCGGCTATGTGGCAATTATTTGCAAGCCCCATGTGCAGCTTAATTTGTGTATTTACGACCGGTTAAGTGGTAAACATGCCTTGCAGTTGAATCTTTGGCAATGAATCTTTGGCAGCAGTCAGTTCAGCGCATTTACTAAAGCAGGATAGGGAAAATTCCTGCTTTTCAGTATGTAAAAATATTTGTCAACAGTGAGGGCAGTTTAGTGTATATGTGCATTAATTAAAGAAAAGCGGGCCTTTCATTCTACACTATTAAACGGAAGTACTGCAATTTATTAATTATTGTAAGTACATTGTTCAGTATTATGTTTATCAAAAACTTGTTCAAAATTGTAAATATTTTAGCATAAGCTTAAGAAAGTGTACACTTTTACGGATTCTTTAGGTTGTCTATCGAGCTAAAGTGTGGAATATTTTGGTGTACACAATTTCACAGTGACTGAGTTACGGTATCCAACTTGTGTGAAAGGGAGATAAACAGTCCATTGTATTATGGCAGAACAAATAAAGATTTTTTACATCTCAGAACATAGAAAAAAAGATCCAAATTCTTGACACCCTGAAATAGAAATTGATGTTCCTGCTGATCAACATGAACATTATATAAAATATATATACACTGTATTTGAATAATCTGGGCAGAAACTGATCTAATTTGAGCGCATCATGCAAAAGCCCGATAACTGAAAAACCGGATAAGTGGACACAATTTCAATAAGATAAGATTGTTTTTTCTCCTTTTCAATGGAGGGCTCCAGAACGAGCCAATCAGCAACAGGTGCGTCACTGTGAGATGCTCTAAGCTATCTGTTTTTCTGACAACAGCACTTGATGCAGTTGCCACCCGCCATCAGGCGCATTGTCACCTGCTCCAGCGCCCTATCATCAACTTGACTGTTTTCTACGGGTGGAAGCTTTCCTATCTGCAGGATCGTGGGCGTGTCCATCCTGGTCCACTCTGCTGGTGGGTGGCCTAAAGCCATACAATGTCTCAACCCATGCTCTACATCCTCCTTTGGGGCCTGGCACAGTGAGCACTATTCTGATCCCCCATTCCAATGCCTGGTTCTGAAGCGGGTTTCAAGGGATCCTGCTCTAGCTTTGAACAAGACCTAACTCCATATCCTATAGCTTTAAACAAGACCTAACTCCATATCCTATCATTTGAACCCTACACTATATATTCTGAGTAGACTAACTCGCTCAGCTCGAACTAAATTTCCAAAAATATGCACCTGTAAATATTATACCTATCAAGATTCAAAATAAGTATATACTGTATACCGGGTGGTCCATTTATCATGATTTGTCCAAAACGTTTTAAAATAAATAGTAAATCGTAAAAATTATCAGAATACAAGATTAATAATAACAACTTGCGTTTTAAATAATGCAAGAATGAAGGGGGCCCCGGTCCCCCTATGGGGGGTCCGGGGGTCTTTTTGTGATTTTCAATGGGGACCCCCATTTTTTTGTGCAGATTATGAATCTGCACTTCAAACACAATAACTTTTGTCTAAAAGATTTTGTTGGCATCATCTTAAGATGTTTCTGTAATTGATGTCCGAAATGTGTAATACGCCATTCCTTTTTTTCAACAGGCATTGCACTGCTACCTGTTGAACAAAAGTGAATGGCGTTATACACAATTTAGGACATCGATTACAGCAACATCTAAGATAATGCCAAAAAAATATTTTGGACAAAACTTAGTGTTTTAATTGCA
>JAQGAO010006974.1:0-11722 GCA_034697705.1 Ommatoiulus sabulosus | reverse complement strand
TGTTTGGCAACACCGTCTTTAGAGACGACCAGGTTGGGCATGGTGGAGTGGGAGCGGGTAGGAAAAGCAGGCAAGGGACTTGAGTCAGGGAGAAGAAAGACAGATTGAAAGTGGTTGTTGAGGATTTCACATTTCTCTCTGGCAGAGTGCAGTAGCTCTGAACCAACCTGTAGGGGAGGGACCCCCGCGTTGTTCAGTTCTGTGCCACGTGCATACCGCCAAAAGACTTTGGGGTTGTCTTGCATAGCAGTGCCGAGGGTGCTGAGATATACAGAGTGGGCTTGAGTGAGAGTCTGCTGGATTTGTTCTTTAAGGATTTTGTAGGCTGCCGCATGGGCACCACCGTAGAGCTTCTTCACCTTGTACTTGCGCTTTAGTGTGTTTAGGAGCCGCCTGTGATCTCTCGTTAGCCAAGGTTTGTGGGTGGAAGGGTGGATGGTTTTGGAGGGGGTGTGCTCATAAAAGCTAGATAGCAGGAGGTCGCGGTAAGTGATCCAGGCATCGTTGGAGGTAAGTTGGGCGGAGCTGGACTGGAACTTGGGGAGGTGGTCTGAGAGGTTTTTACAGATGGCAGGGAGGTTCGCTCTATTGAAGAGCAGGACATTGCGGGAAGGGCTGGAGGAAATGGGGTGGGATACAGGGAGAGTGATGACAGAACAGAGGTGGTCACTGACGCCACTGCGGACAGTGCTGGAATGGCACATGGTATTGAGGTTAGTGAAAAGCAGGTCGAGGAAGTTACGATCCCGGGTCGGGGCATTTACCAGTTGTTGGAGGTTGAGATAAGTCATAAGGTTGGAGAGCTCAATGGAGTCAGAGTCAGGAAGAAGAGAGATATTTGGGGCAGGGCACCAGTGGATATTGGGGAGGTTAAAGTCCCCTGCTAGGATCAGTCGGTGAGAGAGGGAGTAGCCTCGAAGCAAGTCGGACAGGAGGAGGATGGAGCCAACTGGGCCAGGCGGACGATAGAAGGAAAAGAGGAGTATGTTACCTTTGGGGTTGGGGAGGATGCAGGCACAGCATTCTAGGGTGGTGGCTGGGAGCGGGAAGGCGAACACTCCAAGAGGAACTTTTGAGGCGATCAGGGTGCCGCCACCACTGCGGAGTGGGCGGTCAAAGCGATGGACTGAATAGGAAGGGGGGAAAATATGGTCTGCCTCATTGGGACTAAGCCAGGTTTCGGAGCCAAAAATGATGTCAGGGTCTTCTTCTGCCAAGAGTAGGGTAAAAGGGATCTCTTTGTTTCTCACGCTACGGAAGTTAATGGTCAGGAGCTTAAGGGGACTAGGGGGATGTCATTGAGAGAGGGCAGGAGCAGAAATTGAGGGGGATTCATTTAAGCTACCAGGGGTTGGGGGCAGGGGTGGTGGGTTGGAAGAAGGAGACAAAGGGGAGGAAAGGCCGTTGGCAGAGGGGGATTCAGTACCGGAGGGGTTGGGTGAGGAGGGAGAAGCGGAGTCGGTGGGAGCGAGATTATGCCTGGCATTCCAGTTATCATAGCGCTCCTTACGTTGGAGAGGGGTTTGGTCGGCCGCGATTCTTGGGCGTAATGCGGATGGACGGGAGATTCGTGCCTCCCCATACCATATCTTCTTATAGGATTGGATGATAATGTCACACCTGAGGGGGTCAGTGAGGCAGATGATGGTGGGACGGACTTTGCCAGGGGACGGAGGGCCCAGTCGAAAAACTTTTGTGATGGCATGTAGCAAGGGAAAGAACCTCAAAATGTTCTATTTGGCATACCTTTTTTTGCAGTATAATGCCGGACAGCAATCATACAATGACTGATACCAAGAGTGCATTGTAGACATGCTTTTCTATTCTTTACCCTACAGTCTGTAAATAATAGCATTTGGCAGAGGGAGAATCAATATACAAATTAAGTTAGACAAAACAGTTTGCATGATTATGTCAATATCCTGTTACTTTTGTTCAGTTGCTCATTGGATTCCATTAATAAAAATCCCTTAAACTAGTCGGATAAAAGGGTGGGTGGATACAATAACTTATACTAAACAGGACAGAATAAGTGATAGAAAGAATTAGATAGAAGGGGTAATTCAGACGTGAATACGACTAGTATAATTGATCTTTTGAAGCCCTACTTCCTCCTCTTATATTTAAACGGTGTGAAGGTGTATCGGGAAGATGTGAAATTTGGATTTCTCGTTAAAGCAATGCACACGGTAGCGTTGACATGCAATTAATGTACTAATAATGAGTTTGTTGGCAGTTTATTCAACGATAAGTGTAACAAACATCTTCTTCATCTTAGACGGTGAAATTAAATTCGTAATATTTTTAACTGCACTACCAAAATTGATCATATTCGGGCTTCTCTTTCTTTTAATTTTGCAATGGTGTCTTAATGAGATCATGGATGATCATGGAAAAATGCACAGGCTATAGTTAGCTCAATGAACAAGTTGTTGAATTCCATATAAATGTACATGTTTTCCTTGGTTCTTTCCATATGGATTTTCATGACATTCACGTCATACTTTCTTCTGGCTTGGCTGGCTTCTTGGATAACCCAATGAGACTAATATGACCAATAATAAATATGAACAGATGAGCTAGTTATGCACTCATATCCTAGTTAGAACACTAAAAGCAGACATTTGTATAGGGGTAAGAAGATAACTTGTTAGCCGATGACAACTGTGTCTCATATGTTGCTTTTCCTCTTTCTGTCATTGGATTCCATTAATCAATCAATGGATTAAAAATTATCCCAAACTATAGTCAGCTAAATGGGTGGGTGGGCAATGAGAGTTACAGTAGCCTAGTGCACAAATGGTACTACGGTATATGCTAAAACGTGCTCATAAAATAAGTCAATAACTTAAACTAAGTGAAAGAAAACATGAGACAGAAAGAAGGAAGCATAGCATAAGCATGATTCAGAAGGAACAGCACTGCTTGTGTAAACTTTAACAAATTTGAGGTTCATGCGAGGTTCTACGGAAAAACTCAGCCCCTTTTTTCATATAGGTGCTTCGAAGCATATTAATAAAAAATGGCGAGCACATCGCCATTACTGGCCTTTAAGTAAGGTTCCATAGTTCTAAAAGTTCTGGGAGAAAGCTCTTCAGGAATGTCACACCATGTGAAAGCTGCGCATCCCAAAACCAAAAAATCAGTGTCTCGCGCAGTTTCTTTCGAGGAAATTGTATTCCGAAAATAGAATCAATGTCAAGTTAATCTTTTGTGTGGATTATTTCAGTTTACTCCATCACAATGTTTTCGATGTTAAAGCTATCATCCAGAAAATGTCTAGTTCCGTTTAGATGAACAACTGCTATGGTGTACAGTAAAAACTGAAATGTTTTGGCACAGTAATTTGAACGTTTTAGGTTAGGTCAGATCAAATTATTGTGCCCATTACCTAAATTTTTACTCAATGCCATAGTACTTGTACATCTAAATAGCACTAGATTTTTAGGACGAACACATGAAACCACGTGCATATTCATAATTTAATTACCAAAACTTTTCTTACATTTGGATGTTTGTTCCAAAATTTGAACGTTTTAGTTAAAATTACTGCGTTATAGCAGCTATTCAGCTTAATATCAATTCGTTTTCACAATGACAACATAGCAATCACGTAGCTACTTCGGAATGGATGATACTGATCAGGTTTTCGTGAACTGAAATATTCCAAAACGAATTGCCCTTCAACATAATCCATAAAATTAAAGGGTTCAATGCATTGAACCGTTTTAATTTAAAAAGAACTTCTTCCATTTATAAAGAACCTTTAAAAGGTTTCAGTGTATTGATCGAACCTTATTTGTGCATTTCGAACCTTTTAGAAGGTTCTTGGAAGTACCTAAAAAGGTGTTCCAGGTATAGCGAGGGAAATAACCTCATAAGGTTCTATTTGGTATACCTTTTTCTTTAGAGCATAATGCTGGACATCAATCATACAATAACTGATAACAAGACAGAATAGGAGGATCAATATAAAAATTAAGTTAGACAAAATAGTCTGCATGATCATGCCAATATCCTGTTGCTTTCTTCAGTTGCTTATTGAATTCCATTGAGAGACAGTATAGTCAGATATGCGAAAAGACAATTTGATTTCATCAAATGATTGTCTGCAAACTACAGGTGCAGCAAGGTTCACGAATAAAAATAAAAATAGCAATGGGCAGTGTTGCTAATTGGGGAGGCCTGGCAGGCTGCCGGACTTCTGGCTCTCCGTTTCGCTGATGTCCAGGACGTAACATTGTTCTGGATGTTACTACAAGAGTTGAGCAGCATTTTTAACTGGCACGGTGGGGTAGCTGGCTTGCTGGCAGTCGACTGGCATGTAACGATGCGGGAGCCCCTGCTCCCATCAGCCGTTGCAGTGAAGGTGGAAGAGATTGGAATGCTGCCACATTCCAAACTGGAGTTGGCCGCTTCAGGATGTCTTCTGGGCCAAGTGCCAAATTCCAGGTAGGGTCACATCTTCTTTGAAATCTCAAAAGGTTATCTGGTGGCAACTGCCAGTGGCATGCATGAAAGTCCATTTGGAAAGTGCGCCAGAATGTGCTGCTACATTATGCTGTGGTGGCGCTGATTTAGTGGTCCAGTTCATGTGAAGCGGCCAAAAAGGTGGGAGGGCTGTCTCACATCCATTAATAAATGGAATAAAAATTCCCTCAAACTAGTAGGATAAAAGGGTGGGTGGGCCATTAGAGTTAGAGGAATACTTGTTCTATAGGCTAAAACGTGCCCAATAAATAATTTACACTAAATAGGGCAGAACAAGTGATAGAAAGCATCAGAAAGAAGGAAGAGAGCATATAGCATAGACACGTTTCAGACGAACTAAAACTGCTGGTGCATGGAAATAACTTTGGAATATTTCACATTTAAAATAACTTCAGTCGTGAAAATGACCAGTATGATGGATCTTTTGGAGCCCTATTTTTTCCTCTTTTATCTAAATGGTGCGAAGGTGTATCCGGAAGAAGTGAAAGTTGGATTTCTTGTTAGAGCAATGCACATGGTAGCGTCGAAATGTAATGTCCCAATAACGAGCTTGCTAACAGTTTATATAACGATAAGTGTAACAGACTTCTTCTTCATCGTGGACGGTGAAATTAAATTCGTAAACTATGCCATGCAATTGGCGATGTTTGCAAATTTATTTTTCCACATGAATCAGAAGCTGAGATTTAAAAGTTGCATTCTGAGTTTATGCGATCGCATGAAAAGACAACCTTCCAAGTTTTTGAAACGCTTTTCGAATGTAACATTTATCTCTTTCATGATTGTCATCTCCGTAGTGTTCGGCGCAAATTTAGGACTCTGCATGAACGAATTTTATCTTAGTTATCAAACTCAATCTAATCTTTTAAGTTTCCTTAACTCCGACTGAATTCATTCTCGAAAACATCTTCTCCGTAGTGTTAGAAATAATAGCTATATTTTTAAGTGTACTACCAAAATTGATCATATTCGGACTTCTCTTCCGTGTGATTATGCAATTGTGTCTTAAAAAGGTCATTTCAAAGTCACGAAAAAGTAATTGAAATTCACAGGCTGGTTAGCTCGATAAACATGGTTTTGTTTTCGAAATATTCCTCGGTTCTTTCCATATGGATTTTCATGACATTCACGTCATACTTTCTTCTGGCTTGGCTTTTTTCAACATTCATGGATCGGGTGATACATCTGAACAGTTCAACCTGTCTTGAACATTTTACTAGTAATGTTAACCATTACTTCGAAACCATTGGTAAAAAAGGTGCGGTCAAAAAAAATTTTTTTTTTGAAAATGTTGCAATCCTTCTCCATCTGTAAGCTCAGAGTTCTCGCACTGCATAAGTCTAGTCAAACAATGGAAAATACCGGTATTATTGTAGGTATACCCAATTTCTTATACTGAGGTGGTAAGATATGCTTAAAGATCTTAAAGGTTTGTTCACAAATCTGCAATATCAATTTCTTTACACCTATGTTTGTTAACAGAAACGTCTTGCTCTTGCCCAACTTTACTACATCACCACATCTCAAGTGTTCTCATCCGGATTGACCATTGCTGGACTTGTCGAATTATCCGACTTGACATTGCTCAACGTCCGTATAATTACCAAACATAAAACATTTAAAAACATACTGTATTTTAACCGTTTTACATTCTTAGCCATGCGTAATTCCTTATCTTTGTTTTTTAGCTCGTTTTACTCAATGTTGACTTTGTGAATTTCGCTTCCGCAAAGTGTGCCACTGGTTCTTGTCTCTATTAGTATTCTGAAGTACGTTTCAAGATATAAGAAAGGTTTTCTTCAATTCTCTTTATTTCCCATTGTCATGGTCCACCGCCCAGGCGGTGGTGCCCGTGGCGCCGAAAGCGCCACGAGTGGCGGGGACGTCCATGCCTCGGACGGGCCAAACAAGTACGGCTGCGACTTCGCGCCCTGATTTATCAAGGGTGCTGTGTTATGGGTGTGGCAAAGTCGGTCACCGGCGTAGACAATGCCCCCTGCCGCCGGACCAACAATTCCCGGGGCCGGCGTTGACCGGACAGGGCCGACCGGATGAGGGTCCGGCGCCAGGGGTGGCCCAACAGGCGCTGGCACCAGCGAAGTTGCTAGAAAATGTGGATGAGCTCCTGACCTTCAGATTCTTGTTGGGAAAGAAGGCGTGTTTCGCCACGTGCGATTCGGGCGCGGCCCTATCCGTTATAGCCGCCTCGATACTGCGGCTGCTGGGAATACCATGGCGGCCGCTGGATCCGGGTATGTTGCCGGCGTTAAATTCGGCTTCGGGACACCCGGTTCCTTTTATCGGAGTGGTAGATATTACTTTTACGTTCGTGGGTCGAGAATTCACGCATTCGTTTCGCGTGGTGAATGACCCCGATAATATGGTCCTCTGTGGCTGGGACTTTATTCGAGGAAGGCGGCTAGCGATAATTCCTGGTCCGGATGTCGTGGTTTTTCTGGACAGACCGGGAGAGATATTCTCTTTTCGCCAGGCGCAAGGGTTGGATGCCATCGAGGCTCCCCCATCGGCGGGGACAGGGGGTTTGGACCTGGTGGCATTGAGTGCACCCCAGCCGGTTAATATTCCGGCGCGTGATATGGTGGCACGTCTCACATCATACCCCCTGACCCTGTCGAGTCCAGTTTCGCTG
This sequence comes from Ommatoiulus sabulosus, assembly GCA_034697705.1. Taxonomy (NCBI): domain Eukaryota; kingdom Metazoa; phylum Arthropoda; class Diplopoda; order Julida; family Julidae; genus Ommatoiulus; species Ommatoiulus sabulosus. Next base: position 4,581 of record JAQGAO010006974.1, on the reverse strand, counting down.
CCCCCTTGTTCGATCTCACGCGTCGCGTGTATTGTCCCGAGGGCACTGCCGCTCGGAGAGCGGGTTTTGGTTTCGCCGACGGATCGGACCATGCTGGACATCCGACCGGCGTATGGTTTATTTCTTTCGGATGGACAACGGAGCTGCCAGGTTGAGGTGGCGAATCTCTCAGCCGCAGCAGTACGCTTGTCGGCGGGTAAGTTGCTGGCGTTGGCAACCCCTTTGGAGGAGGACGTGCAGGTGCTCCCCTTTGATGGGAGCCAGGGAGTCTCTCCTACCCCACCCCCGTGCGAGGATTGGGCACGGTTGGAGCCTGCGTTGAATGTGAATCCGGCGTTGACACAGGTGCAGCGAGCTGCCCTGAATAAATTATTAGGGGAATTTCGGGATATCTTCGCCTTGTCGTCGGCGGAGTTCCAGTTGAGCTCTCTGCCCCCCCCCCATAATGTCGATACGCAGGGGGCAGTTCCCGTATATCAAGCGCCCCGCCGGACGTCTCCGGCAGTGCGGGAGATAATCCGGAAGGAAGTGGCCGAGATGCTCGCGAACCGCATTATCGTCCCGAGCAAGAGCCCGTACGCAAGCCCGGTTGTGATCGTCCGAAAGAAGGACGGGTCATACCGGTTTTGCGTTGATTATAGGCGACTTAACTCACAAACGCGGGCGGACAGTTATCCGATCCCGCGGATAGACGACGCCCTGGATTCCCTCCAGGGCGCGGAGTGGTTCGCTACGCTGGATTTAATGTCCGGCTATTGGCAACTGCCAATGGCCGAGGCGGACCGTGAAAAGACCGCCTTTCCGTGCTCGGAGGGCCACTTCGAGTTCCTGAGAATGCCGTTCGGGTTGTGCAATGCTCCCGCCACTATGCAACGTGGCCTGGACCAGGTCTTGGTCGGCCTGAAGTGGGAGCATTGCCTCGTCTACTTGGACGATATAATCATTTTTGCGAAATCGTTTGTTGTTTTTCTCAGCAACTTGGAGTCGGTCTTCCGGGTGCTGCGAGCGCACCGGCTGCAGCTTCGCCCGAAGAAGTGTTTTTTTGCCTTTCCCCAGGTCAGGTACTTGGGTCATTTGGTGAGTGCTAAAGGTGTGGCGGTGGACCCGGACAAGGTCCAGGCGGTTCTGGCGTTCCCCGTCCCGTTGAATAGGATGGCGGTCCGGAGTTTCCTGGGCCTCGCCGGCTATTACCGACGATTTATACAAGGTTTCGCCCGAGTGGCGGCCCCCTTGATCGCGCTCACCAGTGAGGCGGTGCCTTTCCGTTGGACCGCGGGGTGTCAGGCGGCCATGGAGGATCTATAAAGGGCCCTGACTACCGCCCCGGTCCTTGCGATGTTTGACCTGTCACAGCCCCTGTCCCTGTATACGGATGCATCGTTGCAGGGGCTGGGAGCTGTCTTGCAGCAGAGGGAGGGAGCCTAGGAGCGCATTTTAGTGTACGCAAGTCGGACGCTGTCGGGACCTGAGTCCAGGTATACGGTTACGGAGCTAGAGGCTCTGGCGGTGGTGTGGGCGACGGAGAAGTTCCGTCACTACCTGTTATGTAGCCCCTTTACGATCGTGACTGACCACCATGCCCTGTGCTATATCCGCAATATCAAAAACCCTTCGTCCAGGCTTAGCCGCTGGGTGGCCAAGCTGGAAGAATTTTCATACGTCATTAAATACCGGAAAGGTGGCCTGCATCAGAATGCGGACTGTCTGAGCCGTTTTCCGGTGGTTGCGGAACCTCAGGAGGCTGATGACGACGCCTATTTGTATTTGTTGTCGGTGCCAAGTGATGTGGCAGCAGAGCAGCACAGGGATGGTGAGTTGAAGGATCTCCGTCGTCGCGCACCTATTCTTCCTCGCGCGGAGGGTGGCTATATAGTGTTGGGCGATGTGTTGTACCACTTTGTGGCCGGTGACAACCCACGGTTGCTGGTGGTAGTGCCGGAGCACCTGCGTTCTCAGGTGTTACGGGAGTGTCATGATGCGCCGCTCGCTGGCCACTTTGGGGCGTCGAAAACTATGGCGCTTGTCGCACGGGCCTATTAGTGGCCTAACTGGCGTCGGTCGGTCACTCGGTATGTCGAGTCGTGCCCAGATTGTCAGCAGAATAAATTGTTGCGTTATTCGCCGCCGGGGTTTTTGGAACCGATTCCGGCTGGCCAGCCAGCGGAGAAATGGGCCTTCGATTTCATAGGGCCACTGCCTAAGGCACCGTTGGGGTTGTCGTTTACCATGGTGGCGGTGGATTTTGCCACGCGATATTGTGTTGCCTCTGCCGTTAAATGTCAGAATGCCGCTGTGTTGATTCGTTTTCTTACCTGATTGTTTTCCCAGTTTGGTGTACCATATTCTTTAGTGTCGGACAGCGGGACCCCCCAGACGAGTCACGCCTTCCGGTCCTTTGTCCAGGAGAACGGGATCGAGCATCGCTGCTCGACCCCGTACCATCAGCAGGCCGATGGTCTTGCGGAGCGTACGGTGCAAACGCTCATGACGATCTTCCGGACTCGTTTCTTTGCGTCAGCCCCGGGGCGTAACTGGCCGTCTTGGTTGGACTCGGCTGTTGCGGCGTACAACTTTGCCCCACAAGCTTCGTTAAAGTTTTCGCCGGCGTACCTTATGTTTGGCTTTCAGCCTAGAGTACCCTTGAATAATGTCTTGCCCCCCCTGGCTGTGGGGCCGGCGCCCGTAACCCTGGCCCAGGCTTGAGTTCTGGCGGCCCAGAATTTGGAACTGGCTCAGCGTCGCCAGAAGGGGTATTTCGATCACCAACGAAGGCTGGTGGAGTTCTCCAGCGGTGATTGGGTTTTGGTGCAAGACCTGGCGCCGGCCCGCGCCGGGGAGGGGAAATTAAAACCCCCCTACCACGGGCCGTACCGTGTGTTGCGTAGATTGTCGGATGTTAATTACGAGTTGCGGGACACACGCCGGGGCACACCGGAGGTGTCCATCTGGCATGTTGCGAACCTAAAAAAATTTACCCCTCGGGGTGTCGGCATTTCGTATTTGGGTTCTTTGGGGGCTAAGGCCCGACGCCGCTTGACTTGCGCGCGCGTTCGTCAGGGTGTGGGTTATCATGCTTTGTTTCGTTTATGTGTTAGCGCGAGGCCCGAGTTGTTTTGTGGTTTGTCGTTTTTGTCTCCCTATAGGCCTGCAGTTCCGGTGTCAGTTTCTTGCCTGCCGCTACCAACTGAGTCGAAGGAATGTTTGGATTTGCCACACGTGAGGGACGATTGGCGGGCGTGGCTGGCCCACATGGCCGCATTCTTTCGCCTGAATTGCGCATCTCCCGTTTCGCCACCAGTTGACGCTTCTCCCCCAAGGTCGTGCTCTTGGGGTGCTGTTAACCGTTGTCCCGAGGCTACTGCGTGGTTACTTGCCTCCCCTCTGGCGTTTGGGAACGTCCGGGTTTTTCCGTTACCCGTTGGACCTGCTGTTGAGTCACCACCAGTTGTGTCGTCTCCGCGCCCTCCGTTAGACGTTTCGTGTGTTCGTGGGTCTATTGGCTCTTCGTTCGCGATGTCTCGTGCCTTCTATTCGACTGGATTTTTGCCTGGGTCTCGGGGTGCTTTGTTTGGTTCGGCCCCGGACTTGTTGGATTGGGACGGCGGCCCTGCTGGCTCGCCGTCGTTCGGTTCGCGCGTGCAGTCGGAGCACGTGTGCAATTCCCGTGCGGGCTGCCCAAGGGCTTTTTCGGTGGGACCATCTGTCCGGTTGGTGCTGGGGAATGTGCAGCCTATTAGACCGGTGCCGTCTGGCCCATCGATTATTGAAGTCGTCGACGACCCTGATAACCCCGGCCAGTATATCCCGAAGGTGGATGACGATACCCTGCTTCGGGTCGCTGATCCCATACCGGATGTGCAGGACTGTGTCCCCAACCCGTCGGGTTGTCCAGGGTATGTTTCCCTGGAACATGCTCGGCGGGACATGCGGCCGCCACACCACTGCCAGATTTGGAGCCGCCTTGGCCGGAGGAGGCCCCCTGTGTGGTGCCCCATGATGAGCGCCCGGCCTGGCTTTCGGTCGTGGATTACGATCGTATTCTGTCCCCCGCGGACCTGTATAACTTGTAGCATTGGCTCCACGAGGGCGAATACGCTGACCCTGCTTCTCGGCCGTCCTGGGATGCCCTTTTGACGGCGGGTGCTTTGGGGCTTGTTCAGCCTCCTAATTGGCCGGGTCAGGACGATCCCCCGGTGTGGATTTTGACGGAAGCTGGCGTGCTGAGGGAGTCCCGTGCTCGACAGGCGGCGCGGGATGCGGCATGTTTGGGTATTCCTGTGCCTATGAAGACCCAGCGTCGGAGGCAAGAACGCAAGCGCCAGAGACTACGGGAGCAAGGACGTTTGCCCCCGGTATGTGGTGGACCTCGTGGCTGTCGTCGCTAGTGTGATACTGGACTGTTGAACTGATGCCGACCTCGTTCTGTCCCTGGATTACGTTTGAATTGCGTTTTTTTTTGTGTTGTGTGTTTGGGGGACGTCGTTTGTTCCCATGTTCGGTATGCTTTTTTCACCGGAGTTGCAATGCCTAGAGGGGGGGTGTCACGGTCACATGGTCCTCCCGCCAGAGCGCTGGCGGGGA
>JAQGAO010006973.1:0-11722 GCA_034697705.1 Ommatoiulus sabulosus | reverse complement strand
ACTTCTTAAATACCTCCTCAAAACTTCTTTCCCCCCGAGGCTAGTGCAATCTGCGACCCAAGCGGGGCCGGAGGAGGACATCCTACCCCAGCCTGGTGCACTCTTTTTGGGTGAGTCGAATTCGCCATTACAGTATATAATGCGCCAAATGTCACGACCCTGAATATGGGTAATGATTACCCGTAGTGTAGCACACTGGTGCACAGCATCTTAGGATATACAGTAGCTCTTCGTTTGAAATGAGTAAAAAACTATCTATCTATCTAATCCTACACATAAATAAATACATTGGCGTTTGGTAAGCGCGTGCACCCAAAGATGGAAATAAAACGAATACAGTACAGTATTATTTTCAAGGTTTAGCTGTTGTGGGTATACGATTTATGGCTTGAGCAATGTTGCGAATGCAGCTTTTGATCTTAATGATTGTCACGTGATAAAAAATGGCGATGATGTGCGAAATGATATGATGCTTAAAAGTTATCAGTGGGCACTTAAGATCTCTTCATACAATCGTGCGGGCACCCTTATACATGTATGATCCTTCAAGTTTAGGGTCATTGGCAGCGCCATTGTACGATTTAGGTAGATCTTAAATGCATGGTTTAATAAAATGAAATTTGACCCATTGCGACTGTTTATCGTCTCGTTCTGAGAGCTTTTCAAATAAATCGCCACGTGTCGATTGACGTGTACTCACCGAAGTGGTTCCGGTTCGCTCTGCGGGTCTTTGGGCTTGAATTTCGGTTTGTTGGCCCGGGGGCAGCCCGAGAGGCTTCGGTGGGACGAGTAGTTGCCCGTCACGTGTCCGGACCCATCACAGCCAGGAGTGGGGCACCTGAAACGTAACGAAGTCATAGGTCATAGCCCACTCATAGGTGATGTCAAAAGGCCTTCACTGTTTCAAACTCATCTGATTCGCAGTTGCTTACTTTAGTTCTTGCTGCTGAGCTTGGACTAACGAGCGGTCAGCGTGCGGACAGCCGGATAGACTAAAAAAAAGAAAATTTTACTTGATGCTATACTGTACTGTATTTTCGCAGTTCATAATTTCAAACGACTTCATGATTTCGAATAATCCTATGTGTGATCTGAGATACTGATTTCAATTGATTTTAAACGATTGTTTTTGATTATATGGTAAGATTATATAAATGATTTCCTCGATGATTTGTGATTTCGGGGAATTCTCATATTCCGACCCCTGGGCTTGGAATCTGGTTGTACAGTATGGGATTCCAAGAGTTGATCCGATTACTGCTCACCTTCTGTGGGTTGCATAATTTCCCGATACGTGACCCATGCCGTCACATCCGGGGGTGGGACATTGGATCAGCTCCTTCCCGTCCCGACCACGAGGGGTGGGCGGCTTCAGATAGTTTGAAAACGATGATTGGCTGTAAGCGTAAAAGGAGGCGTGTCGGTGAGAAGGCTTCGCGCACGTTTCTCTCGGACACTGGACAGATCATTACCTTTCTTCCTTGAGGGGAGAGAGTGCCCCCTGGGGGGACAAGGGTGGGGACATGGGAGCTAGGCTTCCAGCGTAGGAGGAGGCCGATGAGGAGGAGGATGAGGATGAGGCGAAGCTATTTGGACAGCTGAGCACCTCCGTTTTGATGTCCCTTGGATGCATCAGATGGCTGGATGCCGCCGAAAAGTCCACTGGCTCCGTCTGCTCCTCGTCCACCCCGTCGACGTACGGCACTTTGCCGCCGTGGACTGAGCTGGCGTCCATGGGCGACAAGAGTTGCCCCTGGTGTTGCTGGCTGGAGGATCCGCTTTGGCCAGGGCTGGTGCTGGAAACGAGAACGGATTGGTTTTAGGGTCTGAAAGTCCTGAAATCGATCTCTGGTTCCCCACAAAATGGTGCATCAATATGGCTGGGTTTCTCTGCTGCTTATTGCCTCGTTCTTGCCTAAGATCGATCTCGATAACGGAGAGTTCGCGAAATTACACACTACTGTACGAGATCGTCCAACGATAAAGTCAAGAGTTCAACGTTTTTGTTTTCCATCGTATCCCCTCTTCAAGGTGACCTAACTCAAATGTTTTATTTTGAGCTAAGAGAAAGTGACTCTATTGTCAGGACTGATGATTGTCGATTTAATACTCATGTGTATGTACAACTTTGTAGGACAGTATGACGGCATCAAACTATGAATTTGCCTCATTTCTGTGTGATTCTAATTACGTGTCATGTCAATGATGATATGATCTGAACGGCCCCTGAGACCGGTCTTCCTACCTTAAGTTCAATATGCTTTGCTTGTTGCTCATGCTGAGATCCAGCGTGTGTAGTTGTGAGATTGAGTCTTGGGACTCCGTCTCCGAAAGGGATCCCCCAACTCCTGACCCCTGCAATTGGGATGGGTTGACCCCGGAACCGGAACTTGTGCTAAGGTCCATGATCATGTCGCCCGTTTTGCTGCTCAGGTTCATTATGGACGTCAGAGGCTGCTGAGGATCGTATCTGTACTGGGGCCTGAATTAAGAAAAATTAGCTGAATTATAGCTTTTCGATAATACAGCCAAAGAAATGAGCGTTTGGGGAATTTTTAAAGCGTGAAATACACAATTTATAGGTATTCCCCTTAATTCCGTGTATAGTTAACTAACTTTTTAAATTACTTAATGATCACTTTAGAGTTATGATCTTTTAATATCCTCTTGGTGCATGGGCACAGACGTTAAAATGCTCATGAAAATACAAACCGGAAATTGGACACACTCCCGGTTTGTATTTTGCCTTTCATATTTTTTATAAACATGCTTTTTTTCTCATAAATACATGTATGACAGGTGGCCATTTATATTTGGAATATTTTTTTTTTCATAAACTTGACTATATTAAAGGAAATGCTCCATCTTACGAGTCGTAAAATTAGCACTAAATCTGCCCCAATTAAACATGTTTCGTTGACCCTTTGTGTATACCTGTAGTTGGGTCTGTTGGTTTTATTGAGGAGGTTTTCTCTGTCCACTTCACTCTTGATCTTGGGGGCGATGGGCTTATTGGCGTAAAACTTTTGTTCGTAGTGGGCATAGTCCAGGGGCTTGCTGGAAATATTGAACCAACTTCGATCGTTAAGTTCCCGCAGGTCAAGGTTCGCCAAACCGTATCTCCCCTCCAGCGCCCCCCTGGCGGGATGCCTTATACCCTTACCTATATTTCTCCAGTTCTTTGGTCAAGTTGGTGCGCGGTGTGGTGGTGGACACCCCGTACGACGGACAGTTGTAGTCCTGGATCTCCAGCTGCTTCACGAAACACATTGGCCGGAGAACGCGGTCGGAACTCATGGGAGGTTCTGCGCGATGACCAGCCGAGTGACCATTGGGCAAGGGGAGGGAACGGAAAGAATAACGGCAAAGGCAGATAAGTTGCGGTGGACGACGGCGACTTAATAACCAACGATTGCCTCAGTGACGTAAAACGCATTTTTACACAATATAGGTGTGTCTTTTCGGACGCCATTGTGAATTTGGTATGTTTAATTGCATGCTACTCCTAGAATCCGGGTCAGATTATATTCTAAATCTTCTATAAACACTGCCGAGAGTTCTAAACAACAAAAACACCCGAAGCGAATTTGCTTACATTCTTTTCTAATTACTTGAATTCCAAATATATATTGCAATACATGTATTTTGAAATGTATGGATTTTTTTTTGTTTCAGTCATTACAGTGCATGTACAGTGAGTTTCACAAATATATACCAGACTTGAGTTTTCAGAGTCGATTTCAGAGACCCGTGTGATTACCAACCAATTTTTTTGTATTCTAGAGCTGTTCTAGGACACCATGTTTTTCTAACATGGGCGTCGGGCGTTGTACGTCACTATAGAGGGCAGTGCATGCGCAATACGTAGAAGCGGGTGGGGTTATACTCGCACCTGTGGAGAGCGCGAGCGAGTACGAGTACTCACGTGGTGTGCTGGGCGACGCCGTTTTGATCACGTGCTTTTGCTCCTTTTGCACTTGTTTCTCCATGGCCGCGATTGGGCATCCAGACAGGCTGTGGTTGGAGAGGAGATGGCCGACGTCAATGCAGGGCAGGCAACCGGTGCAACTTAAGGGGAGCAAGGGGCACACTCTCATGGTACACGGGACCACACACCAACCCCCCAACCACCATGCGACAATTACCTGCGGTGCGAGTTCCTGTTGCTGTTCACGTGGCCTCTTCCGGTGCAGCCGGGCGTCGGACATCTGCGGGCGAACCAACGAAACGATCCGGTCAGTCACCAACCCACGATTCTCGATATTCGGTCCACGTTTACGAGATTATAAACCAACAAGTTCCCACCTTAAATTGCATATTTTTGTTATGAAAATGACCTGAGTAACTAACACTGTTACTTTTCAAATTGGGATGCTTTTTCAGCATACCAGCTCGAGCCATTTAGCATCGGTGAGACCAAGATGGCAGCTTAAGTACACCGAAATGACCAACTTTTAAAAACGTTCATGCACTGCTAAGAGTTGCTAAACATGTTCATTATAACGAATTATGGAGCAGTCATCCATATCTGTCCCATTTCATACATTTCGGGCTTTACCATAGCTTCTTGGATCATTTGCTTTGACTAAATTCCTGTATATGCACCCTATATGATGCTGTTTGCACAACTGCTAATTACCCAGAATTTCCAAGGATAAAATGGTTTCGAATTGGGATTTTTCAAAAGTTATATAGTCTCGTAAACGTGGAATTTACCGTAATTTAACCCAAAAATGCATTTGGGGTTGTTGCAATCATTTACTTACTTCAGTATCGTCTCGTGCATCGCCAGGACTAAAGAGAATGAAATCGAAATTATGGGTTTCAGAAATTGACAATTTTGTGAAGAAAAATGGCAAATTGGTCGGATGTACTTACTTTCTGGAGTCACCTTGTCCTTCCTGGGACACCCTGAAAGACTGAATTACAAAATATCGTTTTAAAATCTTCATCATTTTCAAAAAAAGTTAGATAATGTAATATTGAGGTGAGATTGAACGTGTTTTGGAGATCACCCAGGTACAAAATTGAGGAAAACGTTACCCGAAAAGCATCCTAGATGCTCATACAATAATAAACATGGCCGCCCATAACTACTCGTGAGTACCTTTGGTTTGCCGTCTTTCGGGGGCAACCGACTTAATTATGCGATGAAGCATATCAACAGCAGCTGAACTTTTAATTCGACTATAAGTTTTATCTTAAACTGCAATTGATGCATTTTTATTCAGAATTACTCACGAATTCGCTGATTTTTTTTAAAAGAAATACTAACTCTTCAGTATCGTGTCTACCAAGAAGATTAATTGTTAATCTGACAAAGAGACTAGTTGCTAATCTGTTCGTCTCTTCATCCTTTGCTTCTCGTGATCATAATCCTTTAAAATGTTAATGAAAAAACTTAGTTTGGAAGGTTTTTCTCCGAAAGTAAACTCGGCAGATTAGGCGATACATGTAGTGTAATGGCTACAAATGTAGCCATTACATGTCTGATATTGTGGACCGGAGTACCGTTGCGTATCTACTGTATTTCTTATCTTTTGGATCATTATTTAAATGATCTCTTTTTTGTTGAGAATTTTGAGAAATTTAAAAAAAATAATAGGAAGTTAAATAAAAATCGCATATTTGTTATTCTTGTTATGTATCCAATCTCATGGAGCGACTGCTGTTAGATGGGCCTGTATAAGCCTTATGAAACGTTAATGGGCTAAACCAAGCAACTCTTTTTTCACGTCCTTGTTTTTTTGATTCATTATTTAATCATGTTGCACTTTAGAGTAGTTTAAATCAATGGAGAATTAAAAGCAAGATAACACTGCAGCTTTTCTAGACTTTAATTGGGCTGGTTTGATTCGGGTGTGAAGTTGGGACCAAACCAGCTGTGCCTAATCAAATGAAATGAGTGAGCGGGCAATTTCTTACCTTCGATGGTGCGAGTACAACCCTGTCACGTGTCCAGTTCCATTACAGCCGGGAGTCGGACATTTGCTCTCTGCAAAAAAATGGACATTAAAGCGAAACAGTCCGAGACTTTGACAACAAGTGATCGATCCCAGATTCTCTATACAGTTCAAGAAAATGTCCCAAATTCTCTTATTAATTTAAATAGTACTTATTTTGTTAATGGTATGGTAGGTTATTTAGTTAGGTTGATTCTAGTCGTCATTGAAAACTGAATTCATGCAATATCGACATCATTTTTCCTACTTTCATGGCATTGTTTGGAATTACTTCGAAAATAATTAACTATATATAATATAGTGCTACATGTAAATATCCAAAGGCAAAATTTCAAAATCCGCAAGTGATATGAATTATTGCCTCATTTGACATTCCATTTTAAGTTACATGCACATCCAAATATACATGTAATTCCAATAAATAAATAAAAACGAAGAATGAAAAACAAAATTATCTCAACACGAAACTGACTCAACTTATTGTTAACTTTTTTTGACTGTTTTTCACTACCAATATTTTAATACTCAGCTGTTTTTTCGATGCTCTTGATGAAGGCTTTCTAGCCAAAACGTTAAGTATTAAAATATTGGCAGTGAAAAGGTGTCAAGAAAGTTAAATTTCATCCTACCAATTGAAGAATGGCAAATATTGATTTCCACTTATCCAAGTTATGGAAAAATCTTTCCACATTTTTACGTGCTTTTTATGAATGACCTGTAATATGCATTTCTTAATGTTCAAGTCACTTTATGACCCCAATGTACTGTATGTGTGCCATGGAATTTCCCCAAATCTCCTATTCTGAGCATTCCATTTGCCTGCACATTGTCTGGGAACCCTGGAATTACGGCGTCCTGCTTACTCACCTATGGGCACTCCATTCTTGGACTGTTCGCAGGAGCGCCGCATGCCGTCCATAGAACGGTCGCTGTACCTGGCGTGGTCGATGGGAGACATGGATCCTTCGCTCATGGCCATCCTCTCCTCCAGCATGGTGGGCGACATGACCAAGGGCGGCCTCATCGCAGGCTGAAAGTTGAAATGCAGTTGCTGCTGCTGGGGCTGCAGCTCGCCGACTGGGTTGGATCTGGCCACGGGATGGGACAACGGCTGAGAGGAAGAGGAGGAGGATGCCGCACCGGCCTGGGCGTGGTGCACCGTGGAGTTCTTCAGCTCCATCAGCGTGAGGGCGCAGCGTTCTTCCAGGCTGACGCCGTCGCCCAGGTCGTCGTCGAAGCTGTCCGACAGGCGAGTCAGCCTGATGCTCTCTTCGACCCTGGTCATCACGGGGTCCTCGCTGGCCTTCTCGCCTTCCCCCAGCTCCTCCTGATGACCACCGTCCGGCGGGGGTTGCACCTCCATCGCCACGTCTTCGGTCATCTCTCCAGTCCTGTGATCCTTCTCCCAGGGATCGTCGGGGGTGTGCGCCTCGATGTCTTCCCGGAGGCGCCTGCAGAGATCCTCCTCCTCGGCTTCCGCTTCCGCCTCTGAGTCACACGCCTCCATCTTGATCACCTGACACGCCGCCCCCGACTGGATGTGGGCGCACTCGGCCTCGATCTTGAGCAGGTTCTCCACGTCGTCCGACTCGGTCATGTCGTAGAAGAGCTCGGACTCCTCGACCGGCGAGCCGCCGGGGCCGGTGGCGGCGCTGCTGCCGCCGCTGCTACTACTGCTGCGCTCGGTGAAGTTGCTGCTGGTCGCTTCCGGGTCTCTGGCGCTGGCGTCGTCGCAGCTGGACGGCGAAAAGGTGGACGCTGACGCTGGCGACGAGAACCAGACGGAAGACTGCGTGTCGCACTCGGACAGGTTGCCGGAAGTGGGTTCGCCGCTGTCCGAGGCGCCCTCCTCGGACGGCTGACCGTCCGGCGACTGCATCGGCGACGCGTCGCCACCGTCCTCCAGGGCCGGACACGACGATGTCAGCGTGATCACGTCCCTCAGCGATTTCGTCACCGAGTCGGACGTGTTCGGTTTGCTGTCAGATTCTTCTTTCTCGAACAGATTCTCGAACAGCGGCTTGTCGTCGCTCTCCGGATCGCCCAGGAAGGACACTTCTTGGCTTAGCTTGCCGGACAAGCTACGCAGCGCCGCTTCCGCCTCCTGGATGCACAGCTTGTCCTCGTCCACTTCCGGATCGCCGTCTTCAGCTTTGCCCTTGGAGCCCGCGGGCTTGTCGTCGTCCTCCGAAGCAGTCCATCGGCCCTTGGAGGACGACCTGGTGGCCAATCGCGGCGCTGCCTCCTCCGAGGATGGACCCTGGCTCGCTTGACCCTTCGAACTCGCCTGCAGTCCCTCCTTGACACATAGTCGCTTCCTGTCGCCGGCCGCTCGGCTCTGCGGCACCTTGCATGGCCCGCTTCCGGCGCTCTTGTCCGCGCCCGGAAGACCTCCGCATTTCTTCTCGCCCAATGCATTCTTCAGCTGCTTGCTTCTCGCACTTGCAGAGGGCGCTGTATCGGCTTCTGTCCGGCGCTTCTTGCTCGCTATCGGACATGTTGAGATTCTGCAAGTACATGTAACGATTTTTTGGGTTTTATTATATATTTTGGTACTTGTGTGAAACGTGGTCGTCCTGACTTGCAAGCATGCATGATAGTGTATAGTGGTTGCCTTCAACAGCAGTTTACTTAAAATGTGTGCATGTTGGAACTGACAACTGTGACTATCTAATGGGTAGCTGCATGATGGCAGCTTTTTTGGAAAGGTTTTCTGCTTAATTTATTTCGCTAAAGTCTGTAAGACAACCAAGGCATAGCAGTCAGTAAGCCAAACAGTCGGCTGGCATGCAACAGTTTGATTTTACTGCTCAGAAAGAACTTGTTTACCGTGAGTACTTTCAAACAGACTTGGTGTTTTGGGATGATGTTCAACATCATTGATTCTGCATGTGGCGTTTGAAATCAGCTGTATTCAAGAAACCAAAACGGATTTTGCACTGCTTATTTTCCCAACAACGTTCTCCAAAATTGCCACGTATAATTGGATGGTGATTGGAATTTCTGACTTGTTGTTGTATGCTTTTTCCAAGATTTTCATATAGCCAACACATATCCCCCCCCCTCCATTTAAATTACGATTCAAGCTAAGCCCTAAAACGTCAACTTACGTTCTGTGCTTGAAGAATTTTCCGCTCACGTGACCAGTGCCATCGCATCCTCTGGTTGGACAGCTATAGGGAATGGAAAATTGCATTTAAACGATCATTTTTTAAGGACAAAAAAAATACGGAACACCAAAGACACTGATAACTTCCAAAATTCAGTTTTCGATTTCAAAGGAAAGATCTCCGCACTCACCTTCCTACATCTTGGGCATCTGATATTGCTGAGCAAAAGAGAGGAAATTGGGAAAATTGTTAATTAGGATAGGCCAATTACGCTCTGTCGGATATGCTTACGTGCGAGGGAAGCGAAGCGCGCTATATTTCATTATTAGACCGGAGGTCATAGGTCAAAGACATGCACTGAAGCGCTCGAAGCACAGAAAGCAATCGTGCATGCAGAATTGCAGATGCATTCGGTCCTGGTCAGGTTAAGAGCTCTATGGAGACACTATTATACTGAGGAATGGATTTTGGTTTTAAGACGGGTTAGATGTGGTGGACTATATAATTATGTCCAAGAAAGGACTATTACATCTATGATATACATGTGTCATGGTAACGGAACATATTTGTCACTCCAGGACTCATGACACCCACTTAATGCCATCCTATGTCTTATGCTATGTTGCTAAGGGCGGGTTGTGCCAATGTGTCGGGTTTGTGCACCCCATCTTCTACCCTAAGTCCATACCATCATGTAACCATCATGACAGATTGGTTGGGAAACCACCACGCAATTTGGACAAACACCTTCATCTTTATATTATTTAACTGTTGTGGTTGATTGAGGTGTAGATATGTGGAGTAGAATGGAGGGAACCGGTCGTGATGAATGAGAGCACCAACATGGCGGCTTGGCCACGCCTCCATCTCTCTATCCACAGTCCTTTGATGACTGATTGCAACAACATGTCGGATTGGCCCGGCCTCCAGCTCTCATTTTAAAGTCATTGATGAATGATAGTGCTGTACAGACTAACCCCCAATTTACGTACATTCACGATTCAAAGTACGAACAATTCTCGTACAAAAGACGAAATCTGATTTATGAACATTCAAGAAAGGAGGTTCCACTGAACCACCAATGACCAATTGTTTTTGTCAAAAGAGTGGAATTCTTCGCTTCCATCAAGATGTACATGTATATCGATGAATTTACGCAACGAATAAACAATTTAAATTTTTCTAAAAATTTAGAAAAATCGCTAGCTTAGAACCAACTACTTGTACATGTTCAATATCTACATGAACAGTCCTTGTAAATACACCAGAAACGGGACATGTAATTCCTGCGAAAAAACAAAATTATCCAAAGTATGACCATTTTAAGTTACATGTACATGTACATGTATGAACTGGTTTTCAGGAGCGCATCAACGTTGAGGTTTTTCCACAACATTCCCAACATGGTGGATTGGCCACGCCTCCATGTCTATCCAAAGTTGAATGATTGCCAAAAACATGGCGTTTTGCCAATTGACCACGCCTCCGTTTCGCTACCCAAAGTCCTTGATGAATAATACAGTAGTTAAATGTACCAACATGATGAATTGACCATGGCTTTCGTACGCATTAAAGAGAGGCAATTCGGTTTCTTCCGTGAAGAACCACGCCGCCTAGGCTCCTCCCTCCACGCCTCGAGCTTGACCAGACCAGGACTGAATTTCTGTCATGCAGTCGTTCGCGCTGGCATCCAATTAGCTTATCAAGCAAAGGCAGCGCGCGCGTGCTAATTAGCGTAATTAGCAGCTGCAGCGTGGACAACTGGACACGCATATTAATGATGTGCCCACCTGAGGATGTGTGCTGCTGCTGCGTCCCTTTGGTCGCCCTGGTGTTGCGCTTGGAGTCGTCCGCCCCCGCCACCTACATCACAACCGGAAAGGGATTACAAGATCGATACGTGGCGCCAAATAATTTATTCCCCTTCCCCCTCCGACAACTCCCCCGTTTCCCCCTAGCGAGTCCCCCTTTCAAGCATCGATGAGTCTCCCCTCACGTGGGGGAAAAAGGGAAACGGTTGACAAATGAAATAGGGGCCAATTAATAATACACACGCAAAAGCATTGGAGAGGAAGCACTCCAGAGAGTAAAGGATTTAACAATTTTTTTTTTTTTTTTTTTAATTTCGTCGGTCGCAGCTAGCCATTCTAGGCTTAACCGACGAATGCCGAATTGCCGAACGATGCTAACTAAAAATGCTAACGTTTTGATGGACGTTTTCGTATTTAGAGGGTCTACTTTTTAGGCCTGAAATTAAATATTTGAAATCTGTTTCGTTATAAGTTTATTAATGTTTAGTTGTGAATTTTTTGAATTATTGTTAATTAATTTAGGAAATGTGAACTTCACATTCATGAATTTAAAAAAAAATCGCTGGAATTTAAAAAGAGCCATCTGGAGATCAATGCACGTCGTAATTCCCATAATCAATATAAAGCTGATAGATCCTCCTAAGAAAGGGTTATATTGATTATCTCTCAAAACTTACTTTTCAGCTTTTAGTATACGGGTAGGAGCATAAAGAAAGCTTAGTCGGGCCGAGCTTACAACAAGCGCTGATAAGTACGGAAGTCTAGAGGGGTCACGAAAGAAAAACATGACGCGTTTGACGTCACGCAGCCATCGAGATGGGGATTTTTTTTTCTTTCG
>JAQGAO010006972.1:0-11723 GCA_034697705.1 Ommatoiulus sabulosus | reverse complement strand
TTCCAGAAAAATTTAGGGTTTTCTTTTAAGGATTTGCCTAATTTGAGGTTTTTAAATTTTGAATGCTCATCGAAGATAAGTTTCTTTAATTGTTGCCTTAAACTTTTAAATCAGTTTTTAAGGGTAAACTAATAATTTCAAGAAAATAATCAAAATTTCATCAATTTCATTCATTGCCCAAAAAATGTGAATAGGACGAATTAAAGATTTCAGTCTAACTGGCAAATTTAAACTTTGTTGGATTTTATTCCAAAAGAATATAGCTTACATATTTTTAAATAATTAAAAAAAATATCTTTAAATTGCTTTCAAAACATATTTTTTAATTATGTGTATTAAAAAAATATTGTTGAATTATATACAAAAATACAGTCGAAATAATATAATAGCAATGTAATATGTAATACTGTTGTAATACTTTTGAAATAATATAATATTAATATAATAATATTTAAACAAAAATTTGTTCAAAGCAATTTTATTATTTTTAATTTAAGGGGCAGCGCTTTTCACTGCGAGACTTATGTGTCATGCGGTGAAGCTTTTATAGTTAAGCTTGACTGTATTGCATGTAGGTTTATAGGCGTAAACTAATAATTTCAAGAAAATAATCATAATCTATTAATACAATTCAATTCCATTCATTATCCTACAGCCAGTACGCTGTAGACACTTCACCATTTGCAAGGGGACACAAATTATAAAAATTTGATTGCGTCGTATTCATCACCTTTGTAAAGAAAATTGCAATTTTCTCAATAAAATAAGCTCGTTATTTGTCGCGAATAACGTTCATTGATAAAGTTTCTCAACCTTGCTAACTCATAAATTCATATTTTATTCATCCTGCGTGTAAGGGCATTTTCCACAAATTGTCATCAATGACGCCCGTGCGCTGAATTTCTAACATCTTAGAGTGAGAATAATAATCAAATATGTGAAAAAAATACTCTCCATTTTCCTAATTTTGATATCATTTTGACCAGATTGACATTTTAAGGATAATCGATGTGTAAGCGTGTATAAATGATATCTTTTTCAACCGTATTGGGGCATGAGTCCAATAAATTTTCAATCGTGGCTAAAATTGAGGACTAAAAGCGTCATTCTTAAATGAAAATGACTTATTTAGTCAATACTATTTTAGTAGTCGTTGACACAGAATAAAGTATTTTAGCCGAAAAAAATTTCAATTGTGACTAAAATTGAAGACAAAATTTGCACATTTTTGACAGTTTGTCAGATTTTTCCAAAATATGGCGAATTTTTAGACAATTGCCAACATTGTGAAAAAGCTTTAAAATTGTCGAATATTAGTAAACTAAAACCTGCTAAGAGTGACCACCAAAAAAATGCTATGTTGGTCACTGTACACAGATGGTCATTATACAAAGAATGCCTGAATTAAATTAAAATAATTAAGGAACTTGTACACTGTACTTATACATGTAGACTGTAATACATGTAGTAAAAACCACAAAACCAAAAAAGTACAGAATCATCATGTCCATGTACATGTACATACCGTATATTTATTGTCATATTATACAATTTTTTTTAAAGAAAAAATTACCAAGTTTTCGTTTTTTAAATGCCTTTTGCTTCTTATGATCATGTTTTCAGTGATTTTTTCGATCTAAATAACATGATTGGCTGAATTATTTGAGAGTCATTAGGGTTAAAGCAAGATGTAAGGTGACTTATCTGTTATCTGGGCACTTTTTAAGGTACATTGACAATGTAAAAATTGCAAAAAATAAAACACACACTGGTCACTGTACACAATATACATTTTTATGCAGTAAATGTACACTAGAAAAACCAATAACACTAAAAGTGCATGGTCAACATAAACAGGTGGTCACCATTCAAAGGTGGTCACTTTTCCAGGTTTTACTGTATTAAATTGTAAATAATTTGTAAAATTGTCAAAAGTTGCAAAATTCTCTGTAAAAATTGGAAAAAAAGTTGTCATAAAATATTCAAAATAATCAAAAGTCAGAAAAAATAGTTTTCGATGATAAGAACTAAAGTTTCCTGGAAGTTTGAATGAATTTCTACCTCACGTCCATGAGTACATGTAGTTAGATGCTGCGACTTTTATCGAGGGAATTCCTCCCGTTACAACGTGCTTTTTATATTGTCTAAAGTATCGTAGCGCGAATGCTGGGGAACTCGAAAATTCATTCGTTTTAGACGAAATTTCGTAATATCCGAATTGGGATTTCGTCTTAAACGGTGAAATTATCATTATTCGCCGATACCTTAGGACGAGAACTGCAAATATGTTCGTAATATCATAATTTGGTATAAAGCGAGTTCTTCTTATTGAGTTTAAACTGTACGTTTAAATAATGCAAATAATTAAACTTAATTAGACGAGTGTCACTTCAAGATGTACAATAAATCATGAAGTGATAATCCTTCCTTAAATCGAAAATGTAAAATTATAATTGTTATTCATTTTCGGATTAAAAGCAAATTAATTAAACCTCGTTAAGTTTGATTATTGTCAAACTTCCGATGGATTAATTTTCTCAAAAAGCTCATTTATTCTCGAGTCCTACTCCGATGTTGTCACTTAAGCAGTTTTTTTTAACTTGTTGTGACAACGACGTACTCTCGATTTTAATTAAGAAAATTGAAGGCAAAAAATGGGCTTTTTATCGTTTAATCAACTTAGACGAGAGGGAGGATAATTTGATTAAGATTGTCAAGTTAGCACTAAAAATCCATTTGAGGGGTAATTTAATTTTTTTGTGGGGGCCGGGGGATGGGGACAATTAGGGAAGGTCTACCGGATGTTCTTTGAAGATGGGAGCATTATGAAGACAGATTTAGACAAAAAGCTAACATTCTGCATTGAATTGAATTTTTACAAACAAGCAAAATTTAGTGAGAATAATGATGTTGCGAACAACATTTGAGAATGCCTCTTGATCTTGAAAATTGTATTTCAAAATGCATTTTAATGTTGAAAAATACTTTTCAAAATGCTTTTTAATGTTGTAAAATTTATTTTAAACCTGCATAAACACAATATATTTCATAATACATTATGATGCATTTCCAGATATATTTTAATGTTGAACATTGCATTTCAAGATGCATTGTAATGTTACAAAATACATTTCGAGATGCATTTTAATGTTGCAAAATACATTTCGAGATGCTTTGCAATATTGAAAATTATTTTTCAAGATGCAAGTTATTATTACAAAATATGTTTCTAGATGTATTGCAATATATTTTAATGTTGAAAAATACATTTTCAGATGCATTTTAATGTTCAAAATGATATTTCTAGATGCATTTTAATGTTGAAAAATACATTTCTATAGACGCATTTAAAAAATGTTACGAAATGCATTTCAAGACGTATTTTAATGTAGAGAAACGCATTTCTAGATACATTTCATTATTGAAAAATTCCCGAAAATTCCCGAACTTTAAAATTGTTGAAAAATAAATTTCTAGATGCGTTATAATGTTGAAAAATACAATTATAGATGCATTAAACTGTTACGAAATGCGTTTCAAGACGCATTTCAATGTTTCAAAATGTATTTCAAAATTCATTTTAATGTTACGAAGTGCCTTTTAAGGTGTATTTTAATGGTGCAAAATATGTTTGACGATGCATTTCGATGCTGAAAAATAAGTACCTTTATAGATGCATTACAATCTTTCAAAATGTATTTCATAACGCTATAATGATCTTTCAAATTGCATTTCAAAATGAATTTTATCGTTGCGAAATGCATTTTAAGATTACCTAATGAATTTCGCGGTGTATTTTGAAATGAATTTCTTAATCTAAATACATAAGGTGGCTTCAATGGTCGTCAAGTTAGCAGTGCACCCCTTCGGATGGCCTTGGAATTTTTGCGACGAGGGCGAAATTTAGGGTTCCTCGAATGAAATTTTCAGCAAAATTGAATAAATTTTAAATATAAATTGGGAGTGACTCACCTAGGTTTGGTTAGATGAGAGTATTGTCGGTCCAATTGGAGTAAGTGGAGCAACCTGACCGCGTCTTGATTGGTGCCGTGAAAGCGGGACGAGGGGTCACTGCGTAACCTGACTGCCGAGCAACGGAGCGCCATCGGTGGCCAAGCGCAGAAACAATCAAAAGGGAAAAGAAAAAGCTAGTCAGGGTTGGGTTTTTTAGCCTCAAAAAAAGGACAAATTTTAATTTCTCATCACGTGGTCAGAGTGAGGTCTCGCATTTGGACCGACATAATAGATAACTATCCCAAATTCGAGATGAGCTTTCCACGTGCATTTTAAAATGCGTTTAATATCGGAACATTTCGTTTTAAAATATTTCAAAATGCATTTAAATCGAAACATTTCGTTTCAAAATATATTTCAGAATTCATTTTAAAATGATATCAAAATCCATTACCGAATGTATTTGATAATACGTATTAAACACATTCTATAATTGGTTTGTAATCGAATTTCGTAAAGTATTTCCAATATCATTTGAAATACAGTGGAACCTCGTGAAAAAGACCTCGCTTACTACGAATTTCTGCTATTACGAACTCGTTTCCATTACCCGTCCTTGGGTATGGGCAAATAATGTTCATTTATTCGTTTAAGACCAATTTCGAATTCGGATATTACGAATTTTCGGCTTAAACGAATATATTTTCCGGTTCCCGATCATTCGCGCTATGTTTCATTTAAACGAACTTTAGACAACGTGGAAAAAAGCTATTATATAACGGGAAATTCCCCGATAAAAGTTGCAGCACCTCCAAATTTCGAAGAAACTTGAGTTCTTATCGTTGAATCCACGTTTTGATCGACTTCTGATAATATGAACTACGGTTTAAACGAACAAATTTTCACGTCCCTTAAGCTTCGTCTTGATGAGGTTCGACTGTACTGGTCAATTTTTAAAATTGATATTTCTTTACAAAATTCTAGTTTTATCTTTTAATTTACGCTTATTTTAGTAGTGCCTTTTCTTTTAATTTTGAAGATTTTTTGAGAAAATTTGCAGCGATTAAATAAAAAATATATAATTTGCATAATAAACCATTTTAAAATATTTAAAAAAATAAATGTCGCAGCACCTCCAAACCTCGATGAAACTCGAGTATATATCGTTGAAGTCAGGTTTTGTTCGATTTTTGAAATAAGAACTACGGTTTATACGAAGAAATTTTCACGTCTGATTTTTACTGTCCTGATTCATTTTTATTTTCATACGTTTTTGAACCTTTTTAAATCTTTTACTGTGCACGTATTTAAAATACGTGCACAATTTTAATTTTGATGTTTTTTTTAAAATTTTCTGGTGCATTTCATTAAACATATTTTCTTAATTCTTTTTTTACTCATTAAAATGTTTGCATTGCTCACGATTTTAACAAGGCCCTATAATTGCGCGACTGCGGAAGAAGTTGAATAATTATTTGCACAGTCGAGTAATTCGTCGAAATACAAAACGTTAGGCTAAAACAAAGCTCTTTCGAGGACTTCGTTCAAAACGATGAAATGTTTGCTTATGTAATTTGGCAAATTTTATCTCAGCTCTCTTTGTTTGCTCAATTTTATAGCATCTGACGAATTTCTTATTCGTGCGAAAAGTTGCTAATTTAAATATTTTATCCACTCGTGGAAATTACTGTCTAGTCAAATAAGAAAAGAAAAGTTAAAATCAATGTGTCCAAATTAACGTATTTGTTGCATTCAATCGCGAATAAATCTCGTTAAATTTTTTAAAAATTTTAAGATTTGTGTTAAAATGTTATATGTTGAAATGTGCAAACCTGGAAAAAAATGATATCCGTCATGTTCCTATTTTATTCACAGTATTTTATATTCCAAATTTAATTTTAATAATTCTAAATTTACGGAATACAATATATTTTTGTTTCGGTTTTTGTCAGTTAAAATAAATCTAAAATTTGCGTTTATTTTGAATTTTATTTACATGGTATACAGTACATGTATTTTGAAAGTTATTTTTTACATTTACAAATATACTCAAAGGACCGTTTAAAATTTACATTTATTTAAAAAATGACATCATATAAATGTGTTTTAAAAATTATTTTTCAAATTTTGAAATATATTTAGGGTCAGTTTTAAATAAAATTCTTTAATTTTTCCAAATAAGCAAAGTTAATGAATGACCTTGAAATTTGCATATTTTTCTGTGTTTTGATCAGTTAGTTTTGACCATTTTTATACTATTTTAAACATTTTTTTAATTTTAAGTGTTTTTTAATTAATTTTAAAAATAAATATTCTGGTTGATTTTATCAAAAAATCTAAGATGAACGTACATGTATATTTTACGTAATATTTGTTTATATGTATTGAGTTATATTTTGTAAATATTTTAATTAAAATCAATTAACTTAACATGTAAGGAAAGTTACGTAATAAGTTGGTATTTTTTATAAACTCATTTATGAAATAAGGCATAAAAATGATACGAAACCGACACTTACGTACATGTTTTTAACACTATTCTAAGCATGACATTAAGGACATTTGAACACATTTTTAAAAGATTTATTATTTATTTTCGAACATCTGATATAAATGCAAAATCAGCTAGTTTAATGAACCAACAAGTCCAAATTAAGATATCAACACATTAGATATTTTATCTGAAAAAAATTGCTCAAATTAATACCTTAATACCATGTATTAATTAGTCAAAAGTTTTAAAAAGATTGTGAGGTTTTGCAAGTGGTTTTTTTACCAAAATGTTGAAAATGTTTGAAAAATTAAAAAAAGTTCAGTTTACATTTGTTTTATTAAATTGATTCACATTCAGAAAACAAACGTTTTATAAATTGTGTTGAACTACTGTAGTTTGAACATTCAAAATTGCCGAATGCGAGGTTTTGTAAGTGTTTTGACCAAAATTTTGAAAATTGTTGAAAAACTAGTTTACATTCAGTTTACATTTGTTTAAAATTAAATTACTGAAAATTTAGAATAAACATTTAATTTTTAAATTTGTTTTAAAAATGGTTTAAACTTTCGAAATTGAAGAATGCCAGGTTTTGTCAGCATTTTAGCAAAAAAAATTGAAAATTTAAAAAAAAATGCGATTTTCATTAAACTTTTAGAATTATAAAAATTAGCATATTTTAAATTGTGTTTTAAAACTAATGTTTCGACGTTGATCAGCATTTTTACGAAAAAACTTTAAAATGTTTGAAAATTTTTAAAAAATTGCATTTTTTATTAAATTAATTGTTTCGAATTCTAAAAATAAACATTTTAAATTAAATTGTTTTAAAACAAATATTTCGACGTCAAAACTTGAAAGATGCGATGTTCTGTCAGCATTTTAACGAAAAATTTGAAAACGTTTGAAAAATTTTAAAAAAATTGCATTTTTCATTAAATTAATTGTTTCGAATTCTAAAGTGAATCGAATTCGAAAGTGGTTTCAACGTACACATTTAAAGGATGCGAGGTTTTGTCAGCATGTAGACGAAAAACTTTGTGAAAATTTTGGAAATATCATGGAAATAATCCCTTTACATTTTTGTTGATTAAATTGCTTCAAAATCATGAAACCTAATTTTCTAAAAAAAAAAAAAAAAAATTATCCAACCCCGCCATAGAAGGGCAAAAGCCCTTAGTGCGCTAAAGCGATTACTACATGAAACAAAAAGTTTAAAATTAC
Organism: Ommatoiulus sabulosus; assembly: GCA_034697705.1. Taxonomy (NCBI): domain Eukaryota; kingdom Metazoa; phylum Arthropoda; class Diplopoda; order Julida; family Julidae; genus Ommatoiulus; species Ommatoiulus sabulosus. The sequence continues at coordinate 4,054 of JAQGAO010006972.1, read as the reverse complement.
ATTATTAGAAAAACAATTCATGAATTTTTTTTGACTCACCTTGGCTTGGCAATTTGGGCATAATGTCTGTCCAGTTGTTTGAGCATCTTGAAGGCTTCGGCCATCGCGGCCACCTGGTCGGGGGCCGGACGAGCCTCGGACTCTCGGACATGAGTGCCGATGATGAAGAGAACGCACACGCTGACCACCAACAACATCTTCACTGGACATTGGCTACTCATACTGATGGACGATGCTTTGACCATGGCGTTTTTGGACAAAAACAACTTTTTGAATTTTTAAGAAAAATAACTTTTTTCGAAAAACTGAGTTTTTGTCGGCGAATGTGAGCGACGCTACGATCGACTGCTGCTACCTCGGGTGACGTTATGTTCTGCTGCTTCTTCTTCTCGCTTTTTGACTCTGTTTGTGCGATTGGTTCGTTTTCACTATTTATGCCAGGGTTGGAAAAATGGTGGGGGTGTCAATGACGCCATCTCTACTGTGGGGGATACGGGGATCCCTCGTTTCGGATGGATCCCCCGTTGGATCTCTACTGTTGGAAAGGTGGTCACGTGGAGGAAATTGACGCCTCGGATAGCCGTTGCTTCGCCCACTTTTTAGCGTGAATATTTAAGGAAAATTTCAAGTTAAAAACTTATGAAAAAACTACACTCGAGAGAAATGGAAATGCATTCGAAAGTATATATGAGTGTTATTAAAATGTATTAAATTTTGTGTATAAAATGTAGATATTTCGTATACGAAATGTATACTGTATATTTTGAATTTCAAATGGATATATTTTGTGTTATTAAAGTGTAGTTTAAAATTTTTTTAAATCCATTTTAAATAAAATAAAATGTATTTTATATTTATATTTTCGTTTCGCATTTTCGTTTTGTATTTCCGTTTTAAATTTTCTTCATTTATATTTTACTTCGTATTTTCATTTCATATTTTCATTTCTCATTATGTAGTCATTATATTGTCACGTAAATATATTTTATGTGAAATGTATATACTGTATATACTAGCTGTGCCCGGCCACGCGTTGCTGTGGCTAACCCTAGTCCCTGTACCTTACCTTGTGCCGTTGAATTCCTTTCCCGATAAATTCCTAAATTTCCCGTTGAATTCGTTTACCAATGAACTCCTAAATTTCCCGTTGAATTCCTTTCCCGATGAATTCCTAAATTTCCCATTGAATTCCGTTCCCAATGAATTCCTAAATTTCCTGTTGAATTCCTTTCCCGATGAATTCCTAAATTTCCCGTTAAATTCCATTTCCGTAAGCGGCCATATTGTTAAGATTAACCAGAATCGGAAACATTGCAATGGAATAGTCGTAGCACAGAAATGTCACAAATTCGCAAGCATGTCTTTAGCTGTCACAGGTGTGATATCTAAATAAGTAGGTATAGTATAGTTATTTTACAGTGTATATAAGAACGCGCCCGTATTCGAATCAAACGTCATGTAAAAATTTCAATATCAGTTGATTAAGAACTTTCTGAAATGTGCGATTAAACTATATGTAAGATCAGTTTCAAGTAGCGTGTGATATAAAATATCAATCATCAATTATTTTTGCCACCTTCATTACGCAACAAGTGAAAAAAACTAAAGTTTGTTATCATCTCACGATTAACATATTTTTCGCACGTTATCAAATGTTTCCATTAGTAGGAAAAAATCATCAACATATTAGCTTACCTGTGAACCCGTGCAATGGCAAGTCTGGTATAAATGTAGCAAAATTCTTCTATTTCAGCTACTGTAAAATTAGTTCGGTGACCTACTTTGACATCAATATCTGTTCGCAGGTTTTTATGCTCGTCAAAATTCATACGGATACGGAAAGCAGGAAGAAAATAATGAAAAGAAATCGAAATGGAATCGTGAAATGTTTATAATAGTGTGAGTTTTGCTTATACCGCCAACAGATAGCGTGGTACAGTGGTGTCACAAAGTCGTTTTTGTGTTCGAAAAAAGAATGTTTGTAGCTGTCACAGGTGTGACATCTATATAATAACTATATAACAACACGCGCGTATACGATTGCTACGTTGTGTGAAAATTTGAAAGCAATAGGTAAAAGAAATTTGTATTTTCACTTTGAATTTTGATTCTATATTTTCATTCGTCATTATATTGTCATTACATTTAATGTAAATATTTTTTAAAAAATTTATAAATGTTTGTGATTATGATGTATTTAAAATGGTTCGTTTTATATTAATTTTAAAACACAATTTAATAAAACAAAATGTATTTAAATGATATATTTTGTTTGTTTTATATTTTTCTTTTGTATTTTCGTTTTCTATTTTCAGTTGATTTGTCACTTTAAATTTCCATTTAGTGTGTATAAATTGGAAATTTTATTTTAAATTTCCATTTGTATTTTCATCTATATTTTCAATGTTTTCTTTCTTTTCTACTTTTACTTTGTATGACAATTTTATAATAAATATTGCATATGATATGATACATTTGTTATATTATGTATTTTATTTATTTTATAAATATTGTACTGGTATAGTAAAAGTTCTTTTTTTCAAATTTAAGTATAATTCCAAAACTAAATTCAAACTGTAATTGATATTAACGGATAATCAGATAAACGATATACGAAACTTATGAGAAGTTAATTTTGATTTTTTTTTTACCAAATTTATGTTAAAAAAATTCCTGGAAGTTAATTAAAAACCTGCCCCTTGAAATTAAATGTCGGGCAATCACTTATAACAAAGATGATTTCCTAAAAGCCTTATCAATTTTCATCAGATTTGACTTTAATTTTGTTACTTTAGGAAACAAATTGAATTTATCTCATAGCGTCTAGTCAACATGTCTGGTATTTTTTATTGTTTTTATACTCATTTTTTGCTTGTTAAGCAGGGTTTGGTATCTCGAATGCCAGCTAAATCAAATTTAATATAATATTAAAATATTTGTCCCAGAAATTGCTTTTATATTAATAAATTAGAAGAATCATTTAAATGTTTTATATTAAGATTTGTTTATAAGATATTTTCATTTTTGGGGGAGATTTACTACTGTTAGTTTTAAAAGAAATGTCTGTAACTACTTTTTTAAAAGTAAATTTATCCCATTTTTGCTAACGTCCTAAAATTATGAAGAGTTTTCGAATTTTATGACATTTCCAAATTTTGGATAATAGGGCCCTATACTCTCTTAAACTTTACAATTTTCAATAAAAAATTATAGTAACAATGTTTTAAATTGTCTGTATTTGTACTTTACATAAACTTAATTTTATTTCTAAATTATCTTTGTGTTCCCCATTTGTTTAATTGATTTTTAGTCTAAACTTATATAAGTTTAAATAAATGTCCTAAATATATAATGAAATTTCAAACTTTCTGCAGATTTTCAATTCTTAACTAAAAATCCTGAATTTCCAAATTGTCTTTTATTTTTCGAATGTATTTTTTATAAGTTTTATAGTCTAAACTTGTTGTTTTTTATTCACAATATGATAACACAATTTACGACGTAATTCAAATGTAGTTTTCATTATAAATATTTGAAAATGTATTTATATGATATCATTTTCGTTTTATTACCTGCATTTCCTCGTTCAATAATTACAATTTGGTGACATATGAAAATAACAATAAATGTAAATTACTCTTTACCCTTTTATTCTCTCCCATATGGGTAATTAAAGTCATCATTAAATCATATAAATGAGGTCTACGAACGAATAAAACATAATAATAAGGAAATAAATTCAAAAATTAGACAAAGGTTTCGATGCGGGTTAAATGACATTGACCGGAAGTAAACAAACTAGGCGTAATTGTATTGGTCATTTCAAAACTAAAATAATGAATATTATGTAAAAATTGGCATGAGCAATACAGTAAAACTTCGTTAAGAAGAATTCTCTTTATACGAATCCCTGTTATTACGTACTGATTTCCATTCCCTGTCCTATGGTATGAGCAAGTAATGTTTATTTCTTCGTTTAACGGTAGCAGTAACCAACGAGGTTCAAACCTCAAACTTAGGTTAAACCAGCGATTTTGGTTAGCAAAAATGGTTT
>JAQGAO010006971.1:0-11724 GCA_034697705.1 Ommatoiulus sabulosus | reverse complement strand
CAGGACCCCCCCTCCTTCTCCCCCCCCCCTCCCCCCATATCATTCGGACGTCGGAAAATTTTGAAAGTTTAGCAATTTAGTACTCTGAAAAGGTTGAGAATTTTGCTATGGCACTTTGTCCTTAGAATCTGTTGAAAATTTTGCAAATTTCTCCTCGGACTAATATCATACAAATCTGTACTCGAAAACAGTTGAAAATGTTGAAGATTTTTACTTGGGAAAACGTTGAAAATGTTGCATGTTTAAACTCGAGAAAAATGAAAATTTTGCAAATATGTACTGGGAAAATTTGCAAATGGACCGTGTGCTTTTTAACTTCTCTGACTTTTCCAAGTCTGGAGGTACCCTGTTTACTGACTTGCAATTTATAACACATCACCTAATTGCTATATTGTGCTCAATTTCCCATTTACTTTGGGAACTTATTTTATTTGGCATTTTTTTTATCAAGTGGACGTCCGAGTTCGTCATATCCCCTCCCCCCCCCTGTCCACATTGTGCCCGTGACTCAACCTATGCCCCCTGCATGAGGACGTCCTTTTTGAATGGCCCCTTTCCTATTCTCTCGTACCCCGGACCCGTAATAGCATGTACATCTAGCACATTGTTTTCTAGTTTTAGAACGAGTACAATATGTTTCAGACCTGCGATCCGGATAACCATGTTAAAAAGATCATGAGCAAATCCAAGGGCAAAGTGTATGAGCGCGGATCCTTTTTGACGGACAGCATGAAACAACTTTTTAGGTGGTAACAGTTAAACTACAAAGTAACTGTTGGATCGACAGGGTGGGCCAATAAAAAGTAAGCCAACTTTATAAAAATCATAAAATGGTTATTTGTTAATGGAATTTAATGAAAATTTGTACAAATATTGTTGTTCTCTTTACTTTCGAATTGCCCTCGTTCACGGTCTTTTTTAATGACGTAATCATTCGAATTTCTTTCAAAATGGCGTTCACTGAAGAAGAAAGAACCGCGATAAGTTTTTTGCATAAAACGAATAATTACAGTGCTATAGGCAATTTTTGAAACAGTTTCCGGAGAAAGGTTGGATTTTTTGTATCCTATTTAAGTACCCATGTACAAATTTTCATTAAATTCCATTAACAAATAACCATTTTATGATTTTTATAAAGTTGGCTAACTTGGCTTACTTTTTATTGGCCCACCCTGTACAGTACGTTGGTGTAACTTCGAGCTAAGCAGCTCTTATAAGTGATTGTAAACAAATGCGATTGATAATGTGGTTTTGGATATGTATCTAGATTACAAGTTCAAAACCATTTAGTTTCTAACCAGCTCGATTATGGAGCTAATATTGCATTTGAATAACTAGGTGTTTTATCGTGATAAACTATATAAACAAACTATAAGACTAGGTTTGGATTTTCGTTGAATTTTCAGTTTTCAATTATGGACCGAAAAAAAAATTTGGTGTCTGACCGCACACCTTCAGTTATTTGAAATAATTGAAAACTTGGATATAACATGTTCCATACTGTGCTTGTTCGAACTAATATAATTTCGTTGTATGTCACATTACACTGATCGTGGTCCACCCCTTCCCCAAAATAATAAAGCGTTCCCAGCAGTAACGGTGTTCCATTTTTGAACACCCGCGCACGCGAGTGTGGCGCCCTCAAGCGAGCGACGTACTCACGATGTGCTACGATTTGGAGAAGGTTGGTTGGTTGTGAGTCAGCTGCAACGCGGTGAAAGTGTAATTGATAGCAAGTGTGATCGTGAGTGATTGGCGAGTTCATTATCGCGGCCCAATAAAAAGCCAGCAAATGGAGCCTAGGGAACACGGCGAAGTTGCTTCCTGCAATTTTTTGGACTTCAGCAGCAAAATGTCGAAAGCGAAGAAGGCCATCGATGAAGCCAAGGAACAGAATTTCCCCGAGTTGGATCTGTGCGACAAGGGGATCTCCTATTTCGAGGAGATGCCCGGACTCAGTAAGAACTTATTTTTTATTAAACTTAACAGATGTTCCTCTCCTTGTGTTTAGAGAAAGTTAAAAATAAAGTTTTCCCTAACTACTCGGCCTAGTTTTAGGCCTGGACGCCATGCATCAATAAAAAATTTAGGTTTCAGATTTGTGGCGCTCTATTTTTTTTTTCGTGTTTCTGGACTTGCTAAAAATCCACGCGTATTCTGGCAGGACAGCCTAAAAACTTAACTTCGAGAGAATAAAATGTAGGTCTTGGTAAGGTGTGGCAAATTTTGTCATTTGCCGGGTATACGTGCACGCGCATAAGGATATTACCTTATATGGGCCAGTAAGAAAGTTGTTGGCCCACTCATTCGCAGACGTTTCTCCTTTAAAGTGCTTGGCCTACCTCCCACTCTTCAAGTTTAAGATTTTAGACCAGCGCTTGACCACTCCTATATTAGATATTAAAATATTTCCATTGGCTATACTACCGGGCTATAAGTGTGTTGTGTCAAATGTAGAATCCCATTTAGCCTGAAATTATATTTTATCTAGTGGATAAAGGTTTATGTCGAACATGTGAATTAATTAAAAAAAAGTTGAATACATGTAATTGGCTGTAGTAGTTTCATTTTTGCATAAAATTCAGAAAATCCAAAGCACTATTTTATCAGTTAATGTTTGCTGTGAATTAATGTTGCATTCCTATTCCAAAGCTTGTTGTGCAAGGGTGTTTAAGTGCAATATTTCTTTCTTACAGTGACGCTTCAGAATATCACCCGATTGACTCTGAGTCACAACAAATTAAGAAGTAAGGCAAAAATCATGTTGACTTAAATCATTGCTTTAACATATGAGAAACGTGTTGCCATCTAATGAATGAAATGATCATCATCCTCATTCCGAAGCATTTTAACTCACTGCTGTTTTGTCTTTTTAGCTGTCCCTCCCAGCATAGCCAATCTGGGAAATTTAGAAATTTTAAATCTCTTCAACAATCACATTGACGATTTGCCCACATCTTTGTCGTCTATGCCCAAATTGAAGATATTAAATGTCGGGTAAAAAGCGGAATTTTTTTCTGCATTTTTATACATTTTATTGTTATATTCTTATGCAAGTTTTTTCTTCTTTCTGCTTCAGCATGAACAGATTATACACACTACCAAGAGGTTTTGGTGCTTTCCCTGCTTTGGAAGTGTTGGATCTGACGTACAACAACTTAAATGAAAAAAATTTACCAGGAAACTTTTTTATGATTGGTAAATATCCACTACTGCTCGTGTATAACTATTCATTTACTTATACTAACTCTTTATAAACAGTTTAGTTTGATTGTTTTTCAGAGACCCTTCGTGCATTGTATTTGGGAGATAATGACTTTGAAACTCTGCCTCCGGAAATCTGCCAACTGAAAAATTTGCAAATTGTACATGACTGTTGCTTTTATTTTTTAATTGACTAAAGAATGTTATGCTTTAGTAATTTCTTTGTAATTTCAGTTAGTTTTGCGAGACAACGATCTGATTGCTTTGCCAAAGGAAATCTCAGAACTAACTCGCTTAAGAGAACTTCACATCCAAGGAAACAGGTTGACCATTCTTCCTCCTGAACTGGGTAATCTTCTCATTTCGTGTTTAATTCAGCTTGTTTACTGAACGTACAAACTTTTATTAACGCTATTAAATTAGTTTAAAAAAAATTATATATGATTTGCAAGTGTTACTGCCAACATTGTATTTTTTTGATATTGATGCTAAAGTGTTTGATTTCAACTTAATCGAGCTACACATAATACTTCAAAATTATCACATTTTAATTACAGTCTGTAATTATATAATTTCAGGGAATTTGGATATGATGGGACCAAAGCAACTTATAAAAATGGAAAATAACCCGTGGACCACTCCAATAGCCGATCAGCTTCAGGTGGGATTTTCCCACGTTATCGAATTTGTTCGTTCTGAAACCTACAAATAGTAAGCCATAATTTATTGATACTTTTGTATTTACATACTTAAATGACATTGATGTGACTTTAATTTACCATAGCCTTTATGGGCGTTATATTGCTGCTGGGGTAAATGCTCCTCCAAAGACAAACGACAAATCAAAGAAAATCAGCCGTAAGCGTGACCACAACTGATGTCCTCATTACTACCTTTTCACTGCCATAATAATTCAGTATGCTCGTTGCATATAACCTTAATCAATTTTTTTTACAAATTGAATGAACTCTAAGCAGTTTCCTTAAATCAGTGAAATTTAAGCATTAAAAGCTGTTTAGGGTTCTATTTTTATAGCCTTTCTATTAATATTATACTATTATCCTTTTGTTTATCATATTTTATTTTTTATCAACATGTTTTAAATGTGCCACATTTGTATACAGTGTACATATAGAATCCAAATTAGATTTAATGAGGTAGATCGATTTTTTTGCAAAAATGTTGTCTTATTTATCCAGAATGTCCCCTTGCAATTTCAGAGTATGAGGAAATTTTTTTTTTCAATATTTTCATGAACCCTTTTACTGCACTTTTTTCTTAATTTCTTACTCTCTCAAATTCAACAACTCATTTGCTTAAAAATATCTGTTCTTCATTATATTTCTGTTCCTCAATAAGTATTTTATATGAAGAGATTTTCAGCTTTGATGATGCATTAATGTACGAACCCTGTCCAATATTTTCTGAAACAATTTAGCTTTTGTTTTTCTCAAACTGTCAAACAAAATTAAAAAGTAACAACAATGATTTCAGGTTTTAAAATTTGAACGAAATGCATTTTGTGAATCTGTTTCTATTTTGAAAATTCAAAATAAACATCCTTTATGATAATTAAAAAATTGGAGTGGAAAGATTTTTGTTATACTTTATATTATATTATTTTTAATTGCACTATTTCCAATGGAAAAACAAATTCAAAGTTATTCCTTCTCTAAGCACTTGTTATTGCAGAATTTGTGTGCTATTTTTTAATGTTAACAATTTTTAACAATTCAGAATATACGTTTTTGTGTTTATGGAGTTCAAAGAAACACACAACTTTCATTTATGGTGTGACACGTTGTACATTTAAATTGATGCTTCGATTTATTGCACGGTCAGTTCCATATTTAATTTACCGGTAATTATATAATTTTCCTGCTAAATATAATTTATGACTGCAATAACATTATCCGAAATGTACTTTTAATGTATTTTTAATACATTTTAGCCATATTAGCAATTTTACATCTTCCAAATCATTTCAAAATTTATCATTTGTTCTAATTTTCGGACCGTTATCTCCCATAAAAAAAACACATTTAACTGACTTATCAATCAGACTGTAAAAACAAGTAATATATATTTTGACACTATGGCTATTGCAGTGCCAAATGATTTGTGTGATGCAAACAATTATTTTTGCAGAAATGTGATTAGGTAGATATATTACACTAAACTTAAGTTGATGTTTGGTTTCCACAGAATCAAGATTACAATGATAAGCATGGATGATCAAATTTCATAAGTGTTCACCATTGGGTGTACCTTAGCTACTATCATTGTCATTTATCTGTTGAACATGCATTGGAATTTGTGATTAACGCGTTGTAGTCAATAATCAGTCGTGTAAAAAGTAAAGCAATTTTTCAAGATGGCTGTGTCAATTGAGCCATTTCTATTTCCTATTTTTATTTTGTTTGCATCTACAATTGTAATAACTCAGTGTTATGTTTGTAATGATAAATCCTGTGCTGGGGAATGTGACACTTCATCAAGTTGCTTTCAAAGCAATAACAGTAGAATCATCAAAAAAGGAAGCCAGTGTGGTTGTTGTGATTTATGCGTGACCCAATTACGTGAGACGTTGCTAATATCTTTAGACATTATCAGGACTTTTACATTATTGGATATAATAACGCTTATTGTTACCATTTTACACAGCATTGAACTCCCCTTGTCAAACTGAAAGTCAAAATGGTGTTCCCAAAGACGAATGTGGTGCTGAACTTACATGTTATGAATATGAGGAAAACCAAAGACGGTGTGTTTATGGTAAGTTTATTAATTCAGTATGCCCTATATATTCGTGGGCACAAGTTTCCCCCTTACCACCCGTGGAAGCTTGAAACCCACGGATGATACTGAACTCCTTATCGTTCATACGCATATACCTATGGTACAGTTGTAAAAATTATATACATGCACGTTAAGAAATGTCAAAAAATAATCTTTCAATCTTAACAATACAGAACTTTCGTCAAAATGCAAGTGTGAATTTGTGTTCCTTCTATAGTGATACTACACTTCAAGTCTTGTTGATATTGTTTACATGTTTTGACAGATTAAATTTGAATTTCAAATTTTTGAAATTTTATTTTGTATTTTAAACTGGGTGGGAAAGGGAAGAGATCATACTTTAAACGTATTTTCTGATTAAAAAACAAATCTGCTGTATTTGGATTGGTTTCGTCTGTTCAACAATCATCCTTAAAATTATTTGCTTAAATGTATAAAATCCATTAGCCTTGTCTTATAAGTTCCAGTTATTTGTTGTAGATACTACAAATAGATGTGTTTGTGAGAAATTGCAATATGATCAGCTCCGTTTACAAGGAAACATAGTCGTTGGCAAGAATAGACCAAAATGCAATTTCTTAGGCCTTTATGACTCTGTGCAGTGCATCCCTGGATCTGTGTAAGTTTTGTGAATACTTGCCCAATAAGATATGAAACAAAATATCAGTAATTTAAATAGTTCCAGGATAGACAAAATAATCTTATATGCATGCTATGATTATTATTTTATATCTCTTGATTTCTAATGTGCACCAGATTCTGAATAGATTTCAGTATAACCAATTTTTAAAAAATAAAAATCATTGAAAATCACCAATCCTTTAATTGAGTTTGACTGCAAATGTTTTATTACAGGTGCTTTTGTGTCAACCGGGAGGGTGAGAGGATATTTGGTACGGATTATGAACTGCTTGAGAAGTCAATGATGTGCAGTAAGTAGTCTTGTTCAAATCTCTATTCACTTTTTTGTGTGAAAAACTTTGGTAGATCAACATAAAATGCTTTATTTTATATTTCGTTTTTGATAAGATTGCAGTCGTGATGCCCATTATCTCCAGAAAAGCTTACAGTCCAGTTCATTATCTTATGGCGAGGAAACTTACACTCAAAATGCTCCATTTGCTCAGTGTTTGCCAAATGGAAATTATGATCCACTTCAATGCTCTAATGAAAGTTGTTACTGCTTGACAAAAGATTTGAAGTTGCAAGGGTCAATCCAAGGAATTACTATCAAGGAAACCATGGTTTGCTGTAAGTTGAGGCTATTGTCAGATTCAGTATTTGGCCAAATTGATTTTCAGAATTTTACAAAAAAATCATGAATAAATCAGAGTGATGAAGAGAAACTCAGAAAATCGTTAAAGAGGCATGAGTGAGATGGTTCTCTATGTTCGAGATTATCATATCTAATTTTATGGCAATTTTGTCAAAATAAATTTCCTGAGTTGTTATATTTCTAATACATTTTCATAAACTTTACTTCCAGACAATCCAGTTTATCATGATGAGTCTTATTTTCGGATTTGTGAATTGGCACGAAATGCAATGCTAGAACACAACAATGCAAGTCAGCATGAAGCTGAATTGATGGGCCTCGATTTACCCCAGTGCGATTTGGATGGAAGTTTTGCACCAATTCAATGTCGAGGCGATGTGTATGTATTTTAATATTAATTATTGACGCCAATTTTTGTTATTTATCTCAAAACTAGTTCTAAAGAAATAGGAAAATTTTAAGTGTAAAAACAACATAATCACGCCTGTTTACATGACACACCCTGCCTGTTTATCTTGCGGAGGATGAATTGTCAGAATTTAATTTTTACCTATAATAAAAATTTCAAATACTATTTGGCATTTTAACTTTTTTGAAATATTATTTAAGCAAACCTCTGTTATGCTTTTTGTAATTACAACGGGAATAATTAATCCCTTAAGGGTTTTCTTGATACAATTTTATGATTTCTTTACTTTATTATAGTTGTTTCTGTTCAACGCGACATGGAAAACAAATAGATGGTTATAAAGCCAAGAGATATTCCGAGGAAGCTAAAAAAATGAATTGCCGTAAGTCTGATTATTTAATAAAATCTTAAAAGGACACGTCAAGTTAAGTTTTCTCAATCAGTAATAATTCATTGAGAAAACTTGAAATCTTGCCTTTACGTTTCTAATAATCCAACCACTTCAAGATGGAGATGATGCAGTTTCTTGAGAATTCGCCATTTTTTCACCTAGCATTCACATGACATTTATGGATAATCTGTCCAATTTTAGATTGTGCCCGTGATACCCAGTACATTACCGACCCGACCTTTATAGAGCAGGTTCATTGTGACAGCATTGGCAGTTATGAGCCTGTTCAGTGTCAAGGATCACTGTGCTATTGTGTCGATATCAATGGGATTCAACAAGGCCCTGAGAAAACCCGAAAAGAAATTCATTTATTAAACTGCACAACAGTAAATGATCCATTGGATTGTTCAGACCTTTCACCTACGCCCCCAACTAGAAAACCAATTGATCTACTGTCGATGTCAATGGGATTCAACAAGCCCTGAGAAACCCCAAAAATATATTCATTTATTAAACTGCACAAGTTAATATGATTGGATTGTTCAGACCTTACACCTACGCCCCCAACTTGAAAACCAATTGATCTACTGTAAATTGGTTAATATCAGTTTTAATTAATACATTTTTAAAAAGTGATCCTAGTGTATGGGTGGGAGCACATTGAGACTTTTAAATTAAGAAATTTACTTACTGACCACTGGCGCCACCCAGCAAGCTAACAAGTGCTAATTGAAAACGCATTAGCACCAATGTGCTCCCACCCTATTCCTGCAATAATAAAAGACGTTTTGGTTATAGTGTTGTTTTCCAAAATGATAGATCCGGCATTTTCATGCATACAAATTCGTTCACCTGGGAACTGTTATGCTTAATTTGAATTCTTTTCATATTTTGTTTTCTAAAAACAATTACAGTATGTTACTGTATATTCGTTTGTTAAAATTTTGGGGTGAATGTATTCTGCCTTTAATTATCACTAAAGATGTTACTGTATATTTTACTGTTATTTATTATGATAAATTCCAATTTTAATATAACATCTTGGAATTTGTGATAATGCTTCCAAAATTGAGTGAAATAGTTACAAAACTTGTTGGAAAAGAGTTTTATAAAATGTCATTACTTGAGATATCTGCCGTGGTAATTTGGAAATGCAACGTGTATATATGTGTAAACTTTAGATAAATTATGATAAAATATTATTTAATCTCTGTCTCCGGTGTTCCAATTTTTTTTTATCATTTTTTTTTACTTGAAAAACTTTTCAAACCCGCACATTTGTTGGCGCTATACCATTCGTAGCGTGGCGCCATGTACAATTCTATTTGAACGCGAAGGAACGCGCAAGTTGAATGTACTTTGCCTTATCGAACTTATTTCGTACTGATTATAAATTATGCGGATTTTTAATCGGTGTCAAGCACGTGGGGTAGCATGAAGTTAACATTTTCATAGTATCAAAGTGGTTTTGGTGCCAAATCGAAGTGACAGGCGACAATTATCAAACCCGCCGTGGAAAGTCCATTCTCAAAGCGGCAAATGGGACCTGACGAAGGCGGCGATGTCTTGCATGTAAGTAATAAAAACTTCAGTGTAAATGTAAATCTTAACTTTTTTATGATTTCACTTAGAAATGCCTAGATAGTATTTAATTCATACTCGATGAGCTAAGTTTCTGAGTTATTAAATGACAAAATCACCTACATGTATGACCTTTGCCAGAAAGATTATCGGATGCCCGTAATTATTCTTCTGAGGTTCTGAGGGTGGAATTCAAAGCGGAGAACCTGCGTAGAAAATCTCTTCATAATAGCCCATTGATGATAAGATAGAGCAGAATTTATGGGGGGGGGGGGTGTTCGACCTGTCCATTAACTTGCGCTAAAATCTTATTGATAGTTGTGAAATGTTTAGGAAAGTTAATTACATGCAACCGTTTTCTCATTTACTGTTTGATTAATAAATCTACATCTATAAAAAAGATATCACGTCCATCTTTGTTTGTGTTGTATAGGGATGGTGGGCATTGGGGTCATCCCAATCAAACTGCCGGTCTTAACGTTATAAGGATGCCTTCACCTCACGTCTGCACTTTTCAACAAGCCCCTGTCTGCGCGCGTTGCACCCTTTACTTCCACGGGCAAAACGAAACTACCGTCGTCATTTCTTTCCTTAAAGTTCGGCCAACTAAAATGGCCGCGGTCGAGGGTCGTCCTTAAAGGTCGTCCATAAAGTCCGGCCAGATCAATATTTTGGTTTTCATATTTTAAAATGGCGGCCTTATGAAGTATTTCACAAACATTACGCCTATACTAGCATTCATGATGCACACAAAGTTCCCCTAATCTTAATATTTCCAATATGGATACCTTTATCACAAACGTCACTTTGATTCAGACCTTTGATTCCTCTTCTCTACCATCTTAAGACGCTTTTAAGAAGCAAGTCCGGATAGCTCAGTCGATAGCGTGATGTCTCCATGGGGGTAGGTTGCAGGATCGAAACCAGGTAGGTTCAAACAAAATATTTATTTACAAATTGATTCAATTCAATTGTCAGCAAAAGTGGAGAATGTGGAGCATGTTGTATAGAACTTCAGAAAACTAGATCCTGTTACTGATGACTGGAAAAATGTTCCCCTGGCGGACTTGCTGGGTTTGGGGAGCCCTAAGAACGACGATGGTTACATCCCACTGATTAAACAGCTCTTAGTGACATGGTGGCAGCTCCATCAAATGCCTCAACCCTGACATAGGAGCGTGTTCTCAATTGCTCTTAAGCTTTGCAAAACTAAATAATTTTATGTCACGATATTTATACTCATATGAATTAAACATACATTTTTTGTTTATTTGTTTTGCTAAGTTCGAACTTCACATCATCAAAATAACATCGAGAAAATCAGAAAGGGTTCCCCCAGAAAATTCATATTTCATTTTCATGACTTATCCAGGTTTTCAAACAAATTTCCCTGAACGACGACAAAATTGACATATGCTAATGTTATACACGATTCCACAAAACCTACAAAGGACAAAATTACAGGGTTCCCACAGACCTGGAGAACCGGGAAAAGTCAGCGAACCTTAAAATGTCTGGAAAAGTCAGGCAAAAATGGCTTATTTTGAAAAAATCTGGGAAATTCAACGCTGTCATGGCCACTCAAGATTAATACTTCTACATGTTTAGCTCAGGCCCATTTTCTGAGTACAAATTAGCAAAATTTGCCACGTTTTCCGAGAAAAAATTTGCAAAATTTCCACGTTTTCCATGTTTTATAATTTGCACAATTTTCCACGTTTTCTGAGTACAAATTTGAAACATTTTCCACATTTTCAGACTTCAAATTTGCAAACTTTTCCACGTTTTCCGAGTACAAATTTGGAAAACTCTCCACATTTTCCAAGCACAAATTTGCAATATATTCCACGTTTTCCATGTACCAATTTGCACAATTTTCCAAGTTAACTGATTACAAATTTACAAATTTTTCAACGTTTTCCAAATACAAATTTGCCAAATTTTCCACGTTTTCCGTGTACAAATTCGCACAATTTCCCTCGTTTTCCGAGTACAAATTTTTAAATTTTTCCACGTTTTCCGAGTACAAATTTGGAAAACTTTCCACGTTTTCTGAGTACAAAT
>JAQGAO010006970.1:0-11724 GCA_034697705.1 Ommatoiulus sabulosus | reverse complement strand
ATTCAAAAAACGTGGGAAATTGTGTAAATTGGTACATGGAAAACGTGGAAAAGTTTGCAAATCTATACTCCGAAAATATTGACAAATTTTGAAAATTTCTACTTGGAAAATGGACCCTGAGCTAACATCGTAGAAGTATTAATTTTAGATCGCCATGACTGCGTTGAATATCCCTGACTGTTTCATACTAAACCATTCTTCCCTGACTTTTCCAGGTCTGGGGGAACCCTATTATATAATTATTTTTAACGTCTTCGTGGACCCCCAGTACCTAATCCATGGACCCCAGGTTGAGAAACCCTGATATACAGGGTGTTTTTGAACTCATGGTACAAACTCAAACTGGTGTTAAGAGTGAACTAAGGTAACCATTTTTCACCGTAGAACCTAGGGTCCAAAGGTGACTATTAAAATGTTACGGGGAATTAACGTTGACACAGAATGGTTTACATGGAATTAATCCCGAAAACATTGCCTCTTCTCCATGATCGCACATTTTACACACAAATACCCCCAATCTGACTCCCAATATGGCCGCGGTTCAAAAGCCCACCCATAATGCACAGAATTAAAAAACATTATTAAACAAAGGAAAGTAGTTTCTCAAATACGTAGAAAATTAATTGGATACCGAGTGACATAATTTGAATATTTTGGATCTTGAATATGGATTTTGCTTCCCTTTTACTAAAATCTGAAAGAATTTTAAAAGTTGCTTCGCTTACAGGTTTCAAATCGAGGTGTTTTTTGAGCTTCAGAAAAACAGTATATCTTTATTAAGTATCAAGTTCTGATCGAGCTTAGCTAGATTACTACCTCGGGAGATTTCATTAGTGAAAAGAAAAGTTTGGTTTAGGCAAAATTTATGTCATAAAAACGAAACCTTAAGATGTATCAAAAATTTATTTGACATTTCCAAAGTAGGTCTATTTTAGTCTGATATTGCTAATGTTTCAAATAAGGAAGCCAAGATATTTTATACAAATGGAATATTTAAAAAAAAACATACAAACCAAATAATCAGCTGCGTAAAACAATTTTACCTACAAAGTCCATTAGTATGAATTTACAATCCATGAATATTTTTGAGAAAATAACGCTAAATGTCAGCTTCAGGGTATGGCTTATTATTTTAAGTGGAAGCACCACAGGCTCGGTATCATGACGAAAATTACTATCGATATAATAAAAAAAGAAATGCTAAATCTGCTATTAACATTTAAAGCAAAATCCCCAAAATCCTCGAAAGCGATAAAGTAAGCTATTCAATGCTTATAAAATTGTGGGATTGAAAAGACAAAAAAACTATTCCTACGCCATCTTTTCTCGCACAAATTTCAGTCAATCCTCCAATCCTCATTTCCCGAGCAACGGAAGTCAGCATCCGCTTATCGTAAACCAAATCCCCCAAAAAAACAGCGTTCATAAAAAGAGCGGGAGAGATTCATCCTAATTCTGGTACAATACATCAGAAATAAAGCACAAAAAAGTAGAAAACAAACACACTCTGAGAAACCGCACTCGTTTTATATTTGGATCGATATTGAATACTCGATAATCGTAGTAGGATTATCCCATTATTAACCGATAATAAATCATACGCATCGGAATGGACGATTTATTCCATTGCTACGAGTACGTAGAACACAATCAACCTCCGATTTTGATATCAACTCACTGACGTCAACATCGTATAAGATGAGCATTTTTATGTCAAAAATTGTACGATTATTTACGTGATAAATATAAAAAACATCATATCGAGATTCGTTAAACAAATCTCAAAATACGTGAACATTCGATCGTTTAAATCTTAGTTCGTATTATCCGAAGTCGGACAAAACACTAAGAAATAAAGTTTCATTGAAGTTTGGATGAAATTCTACTCATGTACGTGCATATGAATGGAAAGCTGCCACAAAATTTATTTCCTGTTATAACGTAGTAGCCTATCTAAAGTTTATGGCACTCGAAAATGAATTTGTTGTTTCCGAAAATTCGCAATTTTCCAAGTAGGAATTCATCCGAAAATTCACAATTTTCCAAGTATATCTTCAACGAAGAAATTAACATTAGAGTACACCATATAGAACGGGGACTGGAAATAAGTTCGTACTTTCAGAAACTCGTATAATTTGATTTCTTAATGAGGATAGACTGTAAATTATAATTTTGATATAATAAAAGTTTCGAAGTAGGCCAATTAGCGAGCGTGAAACGAATAAAATCAAAAATTAAAAAAAGAAAATCTCGTTAAAGTCATATCTTATAACTCGAGTTTCAGCAAATTTCGTTTACTGAGCAATTTGCGAAACGCCGCATTGGTTTAATTAACGTTTGGTTAATTCTGACGCAACGAACAGATCCAATTAACGACCAAATAATCTCATCAACAGAAACATTTTCCTCCAATTTAGGACCACGCTTAAAAAAATATCCACTTTATTTTATTTATGAGAATAAATAGTAGAATATGCCAATTGGAGAAATGAAATTGCAAATTAGGAAAAAAAAACATGTTTTGATTTGAAAACAAAGCGTTTCGATAAACTCCGAAGAAATAGAAAAGCATAGAAGAAGCTACTTTTAATTGCATTTGGGAAAGAAATAAATGTTTTTATATTCTTTCGCAGTTTCGCAGATGCGTAATTATCAGCAGCGAGGGGTACATGTAATTCAATCATTTGTTTCCGAAGCGCCATTGTGTTTGTGAAACCCAACAATTTTAATTCAGAAAAATCACACCGCGTGGAAGGAAATGAGAGATAATTACTCATTAAAATGCACTCAATGGGCATGAAAGCTAATAAAACGCTTGCCTTAATTCCTTGCTTTTATCGCACGCATCCCTACAGCTTTTTTTTTCATGAAAAAAAAAACCGAAAAAAACAACAGTTTTTCAGCACGTCCATAGATGTGATGAAAAGTCTACATCTGCGAATAATTTCTAACAGTGAAATCCAATTAACAAAATTACGAGATACAATCCCAAACTGAACAATATGATAGTGAAAGCAGCTAGAAAAAGTTAAAATACGTGTAAATTAACCAAACAAACTTATGGAAACTAAACGTAAACTGACAACTGCTGGAAAATGATCGTAAACTGATTGAAAATGCTCGAAAACGATGGCGAGTGATCGAAAACTGATGCAAGAAGCACAAAAACTGATGAAAAGTGATGGAAATTAAGGGATCGAAAACTTATGGAAGATGATCGACTACTGATGGAAGACGATCGAAAAGTGATAGAAAACGATAGAAAGCTATCGGAAACTGATGAAACATGATCGGATACTGATGGAAGATGGTCGAATCCTGATGGAAAGTGATCGAAAGCTGGTGGAAAAAGCTTGAAAACTGATGAAAAATTATCAAAAACACATGGAAAGTGATCGAAAACTGATGGAAGATACTCGAAAACGATAAAAAGTTATCGAAACCTGATGAAAGATGATCGAAAGCTGATGAAAGATGATCGAAAACTGATGAAAGATGAACGGAAACTGATGGAAAGTGATCGAAAACTGATGGAAGAAGCTCGAAAACTGATGGAAAAAGCTCAAAAACTGATGGAAGATGCTCGAAAACGATGGAACGTTATCGAAAACTGATGAAAGATGATCGAAAACTGATGGAAAGTGATCGAAAACTGATGGAAAGTGATCGCAAACTGATGGAATATACTCTAAAACGATGGGAAGTTATCGAAAACTGATGAAAGACGATCGAAAACCGATGAAAAACGATCGAAAACTGATGAAAAATGACAGGAAACTGATGGAAGATGACCGACAACTGATGGAAAGTGATCGAAAACTGATGGAATATATACGAAAACGGTGGAAACTGATGAAAGATGATCGAAAACTGATGGAAGACGATCGAACATTGACGGAAGGTGATGAAAAACTGAAAGAGGGAAATGAAGAACTGACGGAAGGAGATCGAAAACTGATGGAAGATGATCGAGAACTGATGGAAAGTGATCGTAAAATGAAAAACGATGACACACTGATGGAAAGTGACCATAAAACGAGAACTGATGACAAAAATGATATTAAACCAATACCAGCATAAGATGGGTGAGCAAACTGCTTATATTTGAAACAACACCAAACCCTTTAATAAATAATATATCAAACGATATGCCGTAAACGTGACCATTTGATACTTAATTTGTAAATGGTAGATCAAAAAGTTGGGCTTCTATCGACGCTGTCTATTTTAATAATTCAAATCAACGTCGAAACTAAGATCTAATATTTTAGTCATGATGAAGATACGCGTTGTTTAGAATTTAGACGCCGCATAATCAATAATAAAATCTCATCACACTCCAATTAACAGTGGAGCCATATCGAAAAAAAAGTATGTTACAACGTCGAATAAATTGCACATTGAAACCCATTAAAAATGAATTAAGTTTCAAATATTGGAATACTCGCAGTTTATTCCGGGAAATTGAAAACTACGCTTAAACACGCATCATTATCGTTTTTAGATTAAAACGTACGTCCAAAATGCTTCCCAATTTGTCATAATTAAATCAATTATGGCAAGTTGTAATTACCCCACACTTCACATTTTCAAAACGGTTCGAAATACGGCGTGTTGAACTATCAAAGACAATAAGCAAACAATCGGGGATTCAGTCGATGATTTTGAACTTTAATTAGCAAACAGAAATCAGTGAAATGTACAAAAATTATACGTCGAAAATTGACACGGGGAGAAATAATCAACGTCCATTTCACGCTCAGCTAATTGCTTATTTAGATAACCATTAAAGCAATTAAATTTATTGCCAATTACACGAGAGTTGGTAATGATGACATATCCCAATCGTGTCAACTATACACGGATACACCTCGACGAATCCACGAATATCAAAGTTTTATCAAATAACTTCAATTCAACTCTGATGGGAATTCGGCGAAATTTGTCAAATAACAAACATTCGCAATAAAACACCGATGTTTGAAATCGATTTTTATCATAACTATAGCTTAGTTCATGTACAGAAAATAATTATTATCCAAATGTTGCCCCCAGGAAATCCCACGCAATGTCAAAAAAAAAAAATAATAATAATAATAATGCCATATTCGGGATTATTCGTTACATTTATCTATTTCTATGATTAATTTTATCAAAAATAATATCTACTTTCTCGTGTAATCCATGCGAGTCAAATTCAATTCAATCGAATTAAATTTGCCCAAATTGGAAAGTTTCAATGCTGCATGGTTTGCGAATATATACACGAAGGGAATTAAACAAAAAAAATATACGAAAGATTAGAGATGAATGACGAGCTACATAAAACGTCATCGCCAATTTATTCACCAAACATAATTACAATTTTGACATGGACAATCCCTACAGGACATTCGATGAGTTATTCAAGGTACTGTATGTCTAAATTGCTTTCTTACACGATCCTTTTGTTCATAAATATGTAACGTAACTAGAAGATACGAACATTTACCGTGGAATATATTAGGTTAAGTTAAGATTTTAAAAAGTTTTATTCGGAGATTTCCATCGTTACGGATTAGTAATTCTTGAAAATTTAGCGATTTTAATCTTCGAATCTTGGACTTTTAGATATAATTTATGCTGATTTCAGCGCATATTATTGTAGGACTTAGTGGACAAAGTCATACAAAGTTATTGGAATTGAATAGTTCACATTTTTAATTTTTAATTCAAAGATCAAAAGTCTATAATACATTTTTTATTATCATTGCATTGATTGCATAGATTAATGTATGTATTGAGTAGAATACATTTTGAAATTGTATTCAAGAGCTTACATTTGAAATTGCATTGAAGGAAAAACATTTTTAAAATGCAATGTGCATAATACAATTTTATTATCATTGCATACATTAATGTATGTATTAAAAAAATACATTTTTAAAATGCATTGAAGAAAAAACATTTTGAAAATGCATTGCACATAATAATTTTTTATCATCATTGCATAGATTAATGTATGTATTGAAAATAATACATTTTTAAAATGCATTGAAAGGAAAACATTTTTAAAGTGCACTGACGGGACATCATTTTGAAAATACATCGAAGGAAGAACATGTTTAAAATGCATTATCCATAATACAATGTTTTAATCATCGCACTGATTGCTTAGATTAATATATGTATTAAAAAGAATACATTTTTAAAATGCATAGAAAAGCATACATTTTGAATTTTCATTCAAGAGCATACACTTTTAAAAATGCATTGAAGTGAAAATATTTTAAAAATGCATTATACATAATACATTTTTATTATCATTCCAATGATTAATGTATTCATTAAAAAACTACATTAAAGAAATGCATCGAAGAATATAAATTTTTAACTTGTATTTGAAGTAAATAAATTTTGTAAATGCAACTCAAAAATGCATATTAATAACGCAGCGTTCCAACATACACCCATTTTCAGCCCGATTGAACGTACGTGATATCGCCACGCAAATTTGGTCAGAAAACTAGCAGAAAGTAATAAAAATGGAGGAAAATCTGCGTATAAGAGTAAAAGCATTAATGGCGAGTTTGTTCGGTCAATTAGAAAATGGCTAGCTCGCAGTATAGGATGTAAAGCGAATGACGACTATCTGGTCATTTCAAATTTATTAATACGTACTCGATCGTAAATGTCCATTAAGATGCGCGAACACGAATGATGCTAATGCAACATTTTTATATTTCATCAACATCCTGAAACGGTTTCCGGCCAATGAAACTAACGAAATAGCCATTTTCCAATAAACGATCTGCCAACCAAAATGCAAAACGACATTTTGATACTGTCCAGTGTCCGATTTGCTCGGAGGGCATTTGCATTTATTCCCGAAAACAGGAAGAATAAGCCACATTTAATGGAGCGGACAAACGAAGATATTAAATGCTACGCCACAAGGTCAATGCGGATCGAGACCCACACACATGGTCAATTCGGACAAATGTGAGGTGACGCCAAAATTAAATTCAATATTTTATTCGCTCTTTTCAGAAGCGTAGAAATGGATCTTTCAGATAACTAAAACACTACATCTTTTACAGGGTTACTATACCGAAATTAGACATCTATATTCCCTGACTTTCCCTGAAAAAAATTATCATTTTCCCTGACAAGAACGTACCATTTTACGGACATATATTCCCATTTTTCCTACCTGTTTATTATAGTTTTTATATCACCATGTAAAAACAAGCATGTAAGAAAATTATGAATAAATTTTAAGTTGTTTTTTTTTTTTTTCGGAAAAACGTGTCAAATTTTTAAAATTTCCACTCGGTATAACGTGGACAATTTTTAAAATTTGCACTCGGGATAACGTGGACAATTTTTAAAATTTGCACACGGGATAACGTGGACAATTTTGCAAATTTGAACTAGGAAAAACTTTGGCATTTTATTTTATGAGATTGACCCACTGACCTATCGCAAAAATACGATTGTTGAAACGAATTCCCAGAAATTCATTTTAAAATGAAATTCGAATGCATCTGAAAATGAATTTCAAATGCATCTGAAAATTGTAAGAAATTTGTTAGTAAATGAATTTCAAAATTTAGGCTCATTGTAAAATGAAGTTTAAATTCTATTTTTATTATAAAATGTAAATTAATATCAACAAATATTTCTTTCGCATACAGAGAGGTTGAACTTCGGCATTTAATTTCATGAGATTGACCCACTGACCGATTGAAAAATGCGATCGCTGACATGAATTTCCAGAAATACATTTCGAAATGAATTTCAAAATGTAGATGCAGTTTAAAAATGTTTTATTACCAAATTCATTTTAATATATTTTTTTTTTAATTTGTTTCGGAAACATAGATATTATAAGTATTATTTTAAAGATAATAAAGAGAAATAGTTTTCAAGAAATTGGGAATTAGACAAATTAAAATTTCCAAAACTTCAAATTTAAATTCCGTAAAAAAACTTTTAATTTAAATTTCAAAAAGCGTCCTCTAATCAATCAATATACGTTACGAATAAAAACTAAATTCCAAACTAATTTTGTTTTCATTTATTTCTCTAATTATTTAGAGACAAATAAATTACCGAAAATTGTTTGTTCAAATCTTTGCAATCTGGCATAACAATTAAAACGTCGGGATTCCTTAACGTTTGTCGATTCGTACAATAAATACTTAATGCAAATTAGCGCCTCGAATATTAGATTCCCAAAATTATATCCGAAATAAAATCAGCGGCTTAGACGTCGTCGAGGGTTACAAATAATTCGATAAATAGGAATGATTTAATAATGCCAATTTCATTACAACAATAAAGTATTCACCGAACGTTCAACAACAACGGCGGATTTTCCACGTTCAAATTGTAGAAAGGTCCTATATAAGTTAATCTAAATTCAAATTTAATTTTCCATATTTGGAGGAGCATTCGAATGAAGCTAGCGAATTAATTCATTATTTAGACCGCACAATCGAGAGGACTAAATAACAAAAATGGACTCAAAACGCGACACAACACCATGCCAGACAATTAGAGGACTTGAAATGCTCCGAGGTTACCATTTTGGCAAATTTAATAATAACGAACTTAATGGAAACAAAAGATGGCTGACCAAAATCCTATTCGAATATACGGCGATTTAATAAGGGTTCCCCCAGAAATTTGATTTTAAACTTCCCTGATTTTTCCAGGTTTTAAAAATTTCCCTGACCAATGACAACGTGAAAAATTGACAACGAAAAATATTTTTTTAAATTTACTAACGATAATTTTAAAAATTAAGATGGAACATGAATTAACGTGAACATTTTGTATTCGGAAAATGTTGTGCTCGGAAAAAGTGGGAAATTTTGCAAATCTGTACTCCGAAAATGTGGAAAAATTTTGCGAATTTCTAAACGGAAAATGGGCCCTGAGCTAACCTTGTAGAAATAATAATTTTAGATCGCCGTGACTGTGTTGAATTTCCATGATTTTTCACAATGAACCATTCTTTCCTGACTTTTCCAGGTCATTTTAAAGTTCTATGACTTTTCCAGGTTTTAAAAAAAAATTTCCTGATCAATGATAATGTCAAAAGTTGACATATTTCGCAAAATCGACGCAGTAAAACATTTTTTAACATTTTCTAATGGCAATTTGGAAAATTAACATTAACAAATTAGAAAAATGTTAAAAAAAATTGCAAGAAAATTTTATGAAAATTTGACAATTTTATATTCGGAAATTGAAGAAAATTTTGCAATTTCGTACTCGTAAAATGTGGAGTGAATTTGCAATTTTGTCCTTGCTAAACGTGGGGAATTTTGCAAATTTGTTCTCGGAAAACGTGGAAAACAATCCAATTGTGTTCTCGGAAAACGTGGAGAATTTAGCAAATTTGTCCTCTGAAATTGTTGTAAATTTGTACTGGGAAAATGTAAAAATGTTTCTAAATGGGCCCTGAGCTAACCATGTAGAAGCATTAGTTTTGGATTACCGCAACTGACTACGTTGAATTTCCCTGAATTTTTTTTACAAAAAAATCTTTCTTTCCCGACTTTTCCACAAATTTTAAAGTTCCCTGACTTTCCAGGTTTTCGGGAACCCTGAGCTGGCTTGCCCGGGCTGTAGCCTACTCGAGTTAGGGAATTCAAACAGCGTTGTCATTCGTTGTAGGGATATATTCTGAAAAATTGCCCCTTGATGCGCGCAGCAACAGGAAATTGCTTCAGTCGAAATAACTTTCTCGCAATTTATTTCCGGATATAAATTTCTCGACGACCTTAACGCTTCAAAAACGCCATATTTAGCCGAATGTATGAAAACTTACGATGCTTGTAGCATTTCCATTTAATCGAAATGATAAAGCAATATATATATATATATTTAAGAAAAAATGTATTCCAACTATATTTTCAATATTTCTATTCCCATTGTCGTGATTTCGTTATTTTTTAGAGAAATAGTTCGAGGTAAAATATTATCTATTCAACAGCGCCGCCTAGCGGCAAACACGAAAGCCTAGGAAACTTCAGCGTGTCTATTAAGGGTACGTTTAGTCCCGAAAGGCTAGTTTTCATATTTATACTCGCGTCTCGGGTTTATTTCTCGCAAAAAATATGGTGACGTTCGTTTCCTGAATTAAACTCACTTCCGGGTTTCTGTGACGTCAACGTCTAAACCTACATTTTACTTCGTATTTTTAACAGTATTATATATACACAGACCGGCGTTATTGCTGTTACGTATAGTCATAAATGGTTGCTTTTTCTCGGAGCGTTTGGGACTTTATATGCATGGGAAGAAATGTTTCCCTTAGGTCCACTATTACGAGTTTGCTTTCTCAATTCAATTTCTAACTGAAAAAAAAATCATTAAGATTGAATCTGACGCGCGTATGGCCCCCCAAAACTCGTCGCATTTTTATTTATGAATAAGTACGATAAAGGTTCGCTTTTTTAGACCGAGTCTCGTTACCTTTATTATCTTATAGATAGAAACCAAAAAAAAACCTGAAATTGCCAAGTTCACTGGTAAAGTTTCCGCGAAACAACGCGAGTCTGAGATACGAAAATATATACGAGTATACAATGCTAGATTCAATAGTTGGTGTGATTTTCTGGTTGAAATTGTACACTTGGAACGAAAATGTCAAAGGGAATCCGGTGTATTCCCATATCGAAAAAAAAAGGTTTAGAAATATATTTTTAGAAATGTATTATTGTAATAATAAATGTATTTTAAAATACGTTTTTAAAAAACAGAAATGTATTTTTAGGTTAAAAATATATTTTAAAAGTTATTCAAAATATGTATAGATTGGAAGATCCAAAAATATATTTTACAAATCATACAAAGAAATGTAAATTTAATGTATTTTTTTAACAAATATATTACTGTAAATACATCGTAAATCTATTTTGCCTTAAAAAAATGTATTTTAAATGTATTTTTATTTAGATGTGGGATTACAACACACGGTTGAGAAACTTGCATTCCAGTTTCGGAAACCAAGTTTCAAACTCGCCCTTTTTGTTGACTTTGCAAATCATTTGAAAGCAAACTAAAAGTTTCTAAGTCCATCCCAAAACCCTTGATCTACTCGCAATGCCTAGCTCCATCTCCCACCCCTGATTGTTGGAAAAAAAACTGCGTGATTATACTTAGAAGATCAAATATAAAAAATATCCCCTAATTACAAAACAAATCCTGTTGATTTCTTTTTATTTTGAGACTAATTTAATAAAATGTCACATTCAAAATCTTGTATATAGATTGCTTTCAGAATCGATGTACACTGACTTGGAATGTTGTAGTTGTTACGCATTCAAATATTTCATTTTATGCCAAATACTCTTTCCTAATCACCATAATTCTCATAGCGAATGTGAAATTTAATTTTTTTTGATCTTTTTTTCACGAAATATTTCATCCGAGAGCTTGGTTTGTCGTCGACGATGGCGCCCTCTATCGATTTTAACTTTTGGCCTAAATAAGAGCAGTCTGGGTCGAGATGTAATCGACGAAGACGACACGAATAAAGGTTCGTGGCGAGCTTAAACTAACCTTTTTTTTTGGCAGATATTTGAACTCTTATTCATATACACATTATTATATATTGCAATAAAGCAAATAATTGCAACGCGAAATAATCGTAACGGTGCGTGTCCACTAGAGAAAAACTCCTGCAACAAAGTTGCAGGAGAACCGAGGGAGTCAATGGAGGTTGCACAG
>JAQGAO010006969.1:0-11726 GCA_034697705.1 Ommatoiulus sabulosus | reverse complement strand
CCGATTTAATATAGGAACTATCTCAGCATTCGCCTGGAGGAATTGTGGGAAACCATGAAAAAACACAATCGAGGATAACCAACCCGGGAATCGAACCTGGGTCTACCGAATGCAAGACGAGGATGCTAACCTCTCGCCATGCACTAAATCACATACGTACATACATACATCTCTTCTTTATATATATAGATGCAATGTTCTTTGTTTTTCAGGACTTCCAGAGTCACGCTATATGTTAATTTGAAGAAATCCCCACCGTCTGAAATACGTTAAGTAAAAGCTTGAAAGTAAAATTATTCGTTGAACAAAAAAGCATCTCTCGAAAAAACAACCTTAAAAAATTCGGATAATTCATTCAAGATTTAGGCCTATTTCGCAAATAGTTCGCATCTCGATGAAGCCGAATAAATTGATTAAGGGGCCACGGAAGCTGTTGAAGAAGAGTGAGTCAGGAAGAATGCTCAAAGAGGATTTCTAACTTCTACGATAATAAGAGTGACAAAAAAATTCGCCCAACGCGTTTAAACTTACTCACACTGAAAATCGCATTAGTGCAGCTACGAGCTTCTTCGCATTTGCATAAGATTTAAAAAAGGAAGTGAAAGAAAAAAAAAAAAGAAAACGACGAAATTTTAGATACAATTTCTGCGACTGAACAAATAAATGGCGTTCTTCTTAGCGAGACAGGAAGAAAAAAATATGTTTTAACGAAAATTATGCAGATTATGCAGAAAGCACGCGTTGAAGCGGAACTGATGATGACGACGAAGAACAAAGAGGCGTCAACAATGGCACGTATATGTTGCAAAAAACGTAAGAAATCGTGTTGCTTAAAAAATATGTTTACGACTGGAACTTTTAAAACATCTAGTTCAGTTAGAGAGAATCGTCAATGATGGCATGCCATGAAAAAAAACAGAGCGAGAAAAAGCGTCGCAGTAAAGGATTAACTTCCAAATTTTAATATTTTGCAGACATTAACTTGCTTTTACGATATTTCAAAAGTATGAAAATGCGCATTCACGTCATGAAACTCGCTCTTAAAACATTCCATGCACAAATGTGACGCTCGGGCTGCTGGATTATGCATTCAGTCCAATTTCACGTGAAGCATATGCGCGCAGCATGACACATCGTGCTTATTGGCTCGTATTGTTTACTCCCTAATAATCCATTACGTATATAGTAATGTTGATTTTGAAAAACGTTCCCTCCATTAAAATGGTTACCAGGCCATGCAAGTGCAAGAAATTGGACGAATACAGTCATACCTCGTTAATGCGAATTGAGACGTCGAACATTATTCGTTTAAACCGTATGACTCGCATAATCAGAAATCAGACAAAACATGAATTCAAAAATAAGAACTAAATTAGTTTCATCGAAGTTTGGATGAAATACTATCCCACGTACGTGAATGCATGGAAAGGTGTTACACTCCAAAAAATTTGAGATTCATTCGAGGTTCTTCAAAAGATGCTTCGAAACACCTCAACTAAAAATGGCGACCACATCGCCAGTACTGGCCTTCAAGGAAGGTTCCATAGTTCTAAAGGTTCTTGGAGGAACCGCTTCAGGAATTTACACCACGTGAAAGCTGCATTCCAAAACCAGAAACTGCAATGCTGCGCGCAGTTTATTTTCATGCTTAACTGTTGGCTTGAGGAAATCGGATTTCGAAAATAAAATCAATGTTAAGGTAATTTTTTTGGATTACATATTTCAGTTCACTCCATTGCAATGTTTTCGTTGTAAAAACGAATTGCTATTCGATTGAATAGTTTGTTTTCGTCCTGAAAATTTCTAGTGAATGAAATTTCTAGTGAACTGAACTGACATGTTTGTTTTGACTGAAAAAACTGAAATGTTTTGGCACTGTAATTTGAACGTTTCAGGTTAGGTTATGATCACATTATTGTGCCCAATACATGTAGTAGTTCAATTTTTACTCTATGCCATAGTAGTTGTACATCTACTGTAAATAGCACTAGATTTTCAGGACGAACACATGAACCAAAGTGCGTATTCATATTTTAATTAATTACTCGAGGTACCTAAAAAGGTTCTCCTGGAGCAAAAAGGTTCTTTTTGGCATACAGTACCTTTTTTTTAGCGTGTACAACTTTTTTCGCTGAATTCCCCGTTATAACGGGGAATAGTCTGACAAACATTTCTGTCAAATTGTCTAAAGTTCGTTTTAACGTAACGTTTGGGAACTCGAAAATTCCTTCGTCGTATCCGAAAATGTGTAATATCCGAATTTGGAATTCGTCTTTCAACGAATAAATTAACATTATTGGTCCATATTCTATACCGAGACTGGAAATGAGTTGGTACTGTCAGAAAATCGTATAAAGCGAGTTCTAAATGCGGTTTCACTGGTGTAGTATTGTTGGATTTCCCGAATCAACTGTAATCAACAATTAGATCCAGATTTTCCTTTCGCTGGCCCTCTCAGGGGTTAAAGAGGAGGTGCGAACGTACGCATCGGTCCCGGCTGTAGAGAACAGTTGCCATTGTTGACAAGGTTTCTCCAGGGAATCCAACCCCCCACCCCTCCCCCATAAAACATGCAGAAATAAACACGCCGTCCGTATTACTCCCCTCGGTATTCCTGCCATGTTTTAGCATTGTGCTTTTAAATCCATCGCTGGATGCGTGCAAAAATAGCGCTTCTCCTCTGGTGTATTTAGAAAGCATTTTGAGCGCTGACCGCCGATCAATAAATACTATTTGTCCTGAATGACGAAACGAAAAGATTAACTTAACGGGATGTTAAAGTAAACACCGTAGCTGCTCTTTTAAAATCCGAAATGGACGTCATTCGAAAAACGTAAAGCTCGAAAGGACATTTTAAGGTACCGGTCAATTTCGAGCACGCTTTTACGCGTCAATTTGTTGACCGAAATAGCGCCATCTGTTGCACGGCGACGCAATTAGGATTCTCCGAAGAATAACTGGACAGTGCAAATGCTCGGAGACAACGATAACTTGGAATCGGAAATTACTGAAGCGATATGATTCTTTCAGGAATCAGTGAAGTAAAAGGAGTTGGAGGTGAAGTTCCGTTCACCCACGTGATGTCTACGTCAAAAGTCAAAATGAATGGAGATTTTTTCAACATTTTCCGATAAAAGTCGTTATGGAAACGTGGGCAAAAAAGTTTCCGATAACTCCTGAATAAACACGTTAGCTCCCATCAATGCGATCACCTGACCAAGCAGAAAAGCAGACCTATTTTCAATCGGGAGAGAAAAAAAAGATGAAAAAACTCCCTAAATTCCAACAAAATCGGAGATGTGAAGCTGGCCAGTGGTCAATGTAAAGATGTTAGCTGACCATTCAGCCGGAAAACAAAACCCAACTAAAGGCAATTGTTTTGGGGAAAAAAAACCACTGAAAAGCCAATTATAGGAAAGAATCACGTTTCCGAACAGATGCTCGGTAATCTGTGTTTTTTCTACCCGAATGGAAACAAACATTGAGGTTAAACGTGGACAAAACTGTCCCCTTTCGGTGGCTTTTAAATCGATGGATTTTTATGGTTGCAACAGATCAGAGAAAAAAAATACGGTACGAAGCGTGAACGGACCTGCAATTTTGAAGGCATACAAGTACAATAAGAACGAATTAAGACGCACAGGTTTTAAAAGTCAATTGCATTACAATTTAGTAAAATAAAGTACCAAAAAAGTTTCAAGAAAAAACAAAAAAATATCAAAAAATGTAAGTGTAGAAGATATAGTCAGATGGAAAACGTAAATGTAGATAATATTCAGTTTGGTGGCGCATGCGCACTAAGTATTTCTTGCTCTAAAGCTATTTAATAAATACTGTTAATACACATCGTATGTTAATTAGGCACATGTATATATAATATACAATGTAACATCAAAATACATGTATTATCGTATGTAAAACATGTATATTCATGTCGCAAGCATATATTTTATAGATGTAGAAAACGTTTTTTACTTGTAGCGCACATTTGTGTTAGGTAGTATATCTCAAGTATTTTACGTGTAAAAACCATGTTTGCTACAAGTAAAAAAACATGTTAAATACCTATATTCTACATGTATAATGGATTTATATACACACGTTACCATATGATGTGTTTATAATGTATTTATTAGATAGCATAGAGAAAAGAAATGCTTAGTGCGCACGCGCCGCCAGACGGAACTTTATCTACATTTACGTCTTCCACGTCAAGCTCTATACGGCATTTCCTGAGTACGGCTATTGTGAACTGCATGAACTACAAGAAAGCAAGTATATTAAACTTAAATTATTTCATAAACTAATAGGATATTTTATGTTAGTAATAGTGGAAGAAGTCTACCGTCACCAAGTTGCTAATTTCTGAATCAGATTGATAATCTAATGATGGTGTTTTAAAATTGAGTAAATATGTATATATTGCTCAATATTTGCATTAATCTATCGTTTGAGACTTGTTATTTCAGAAAAATCCAAGCTTAAAACCCACGCAGATACAGCGGATAAAACCCATTTAGCAATCTTGCAAAATCCAGCGTCGACCTCACGACCTTATCAGCGGGTTGAGCTCGATATTTGTTACATCCACGAAGTATACATTGTACGTAATTAGGGTGGTCGGATATTCAACAATCTTGCCATTTTCTCG
Source organism: Ommatoiulus sabulosus (assembly GCA_034697705.1). NCBI lineage: Eukaryota > Metazoa > Arthropoda > Diplopoda > Julida > Julidae > Ommatoiulus > Ommatoiulus sabulosus. Next base: position 7,075 of record JAQGAO010006969.1, on the reverse strand, counting down.
CTCAATTTTCGCTAATATTTTCGGCACACATCCGCGGCGAAAGAACGTAAACGTTGCAAATCGCGGGTCCACTTCGGTCCGAACATGAAAATGCAATTATTGCGGCGATCGCTTGACCGTGGGTCAACCATTTCGAAGGCTCTATAGTATATTCCCCGCTGACTAATTCAAAAACTTTCTACTTAGGCGGCCATATTTAATGCATCTTTAACTAAAACGTGGACGCTGTTGGCGTTGAGGGAGAGAAAGCCTCGTTAGGGGAATAAAAGAGGCGCAATCCCGAGGCGAATTCAATCTCGACGTCCAACAAATCAGCCGAAATTCGCCAGCTTTTAGCGGAAACTCGCCTCGTTACGATCGACGAAAGTAAATAAAAATGATGCACTATATATATATACGGGTCTACTTACCGTTACTTTATCGCCCTCTCGAAAGGAAACAGATTGGGGATCACCGGGATTATAATAATCCTTCACGGCCCGCGCTAGCACGGCGTTTACGGCTTCTGCGAAAAAATAAAAACCAAAAATAGAAATAAATTTTCATCCAAAATGAAAGCACGCTCTAAAAATTAGGGAGCAACACCTTTCAACCATTCCATTACACCGCATTACATCCTGGAAAGGAAACAATGGAGTGAAAATTGTTCGTCACACCATTTTTGAACCTTAATGTTTCCCATCCAGTTGGAAAAACCCACCTTAAACGAGCAATATATTGATGAAAACTTCAGTATATGTACACTTATTGTACCTACATGTATTTTTATTGTACTACCGAAAAAGGTATATACACATGATTTTTTAAGTTTAATAATGAAACTCGTTAAACGAAAATAAGTAGGCCTACTCGTTGATTTAAGTATAATTCGCAGACCAAGCAGTTATATTTTATAACATAAAAAGAAATGAAAAATAGACCATTTTCGACAATATATTTGATATTATCGAGACAATATATTTTTTTTTTTCAAATACGGTTATCCTGAAGTGATTTTTGACGCGTTACTTCACTGTTTAAAACATGTACATAATGTGTATTTCAGAAGATCCGGTAGGTTTTCATAAAAAATAAAATAAAAAATAGATAATTTTCGGAAAAAAAGTTTTTTTTTCGAAATTTAAACTACAAATACGGTTATCCTGAAGTGATTTAGACGCATCACTTCACTGTTTATAACATGTCAAACATATATAGGTTCTTACATACTCATTGATGCGTGATAATTTTGCTGCCGAAATTCATCTAATTAATGTAAAACGCGATGCAAGTTCCACGAGGCTCAATTTAATTAAAGAATAAATGTAATAAAATCACCTACTGACGTTACTTCAGCATCCCGCAACTACCGTATTTTGAATGTTTGTTATTTAGAGTTTTTATAGTTCATAAACCCCACCTTATTGCAATCGCATCTTAGCAACTATGATCTTAATTTGAATATCTTTTTATATCGGGTAAACTTTCCCGATGAATTACATTTCTCGCAGACACATCCGGCGCTGTGTCACGTGTTCGAAGTAAAACGAAGGTCTAATTGGACGATAAAAAGAGCTTTTTAAACAGCGAATTCATCGGGCTGCTGGTACTTAAAGATAAAAAGATTTATGTCGCGAATGCAATTAATCGCTCCTAATAAGGAATAGTGATTTTTTAATGAGGCTATATAATTCGCGACATTATCGTCGAGCTCCAAATGAAATAAAAAAGTTCTCAACCGACGTTAACTTGCCTGGCAAACAAGAGGCCCCATTGTGTGCGCAGCCCCGCAAATAAACCGTTATTTCAGTTTTTTTATTCGAGTAGACCAGCTCGTTAAAGCGGTTGCCTCGGTAACGGGATGCTGCGGGACATTCGAGGATCTTCGTTTATTTAAACGAAAACACGGCGAAAGATAATTGGGAGATTCTCCTAGAAGCCGAAAGAGGTTGGCGACAACACGCCTCGATAAACCCTTTGTACTTTCCGCCGTTCCTTCGAGAACTTCGTCTTTAAGGTGACCACGGAGCAAATACCTGCACGCCATGCTAAAAACATCCATCTTGAGATGCATGCACCTTTCTTAGATAATGGGTGAGAACACAGTGAATGCTTATTGCAGGCGCTTACCACTCGGCGTAAACTAGCGCCACCAAGCGGGATAAGAATGCGGCATGCGTTTTAAATGAGCGCGTATACATAATTTGTTAAAACTGAAACAATTCCAAAACTAATATTAGATCCTTTACAAAACTCCATTTTGTTCAAGGTCATTTTGATCGCCTACTTGTAGTAGCCGCGAAGGATGAGTTATAGATGGCGCTGAAAACTTGAGCTGCTCCAACCGTTGCAACTTTGTACTGGTAATTTTTCAATAGTAAATCCGTTTGTAGTATTGCAAGCTGATGTCACAGCAATAATTATGCAAGATGGCGCTTGGATTTTGTAACTTGTGTATTCGGAAACTAGTTTTGGCTAAACCAAATTCTTTTTGTACAGTCTATAGAATAAAACGATAATAATCCATTCATACAGGGTATTTCAACATTTCAAAAAAAAAATGTTACGGTTAGAAGTGACAAATTGCCTTATTTTTGACAGTTTTTTGGACTGAGAGGGCGCTGAACGTATAAATGTACAGTATATCAAAGCCCAGTTCATTTCTCAGCAGCTCGTAGCGCCATCTGCGGCCATGACAGCGAGCTTAAGACGTTCATCTTTAAGAGGCGTTTGATGAATTTTGTTAGCAAGCGTCAACCCATGGATGATTTGATCACGAAAAAGGGGGAAAGGGAAATAGCAATTGTCATTAACCATTAATGAAATCTATATTGCCACAGAGGGAAGAGGGCAAAAGAAATGGCCGGGCCTCGGGTCCATAACTCTGTTTCTAGGAAAACGTGAAAAATGTGCGTAGAAAGACAAGACTGGCAGCCATTTAGGGTCATTATTTCATTAACCTCAGTTTCATCTGTTTTAACCGGAAGCGCATACTATACAAGTACGTTGTATTTCCACGAATATCCATGTTTTCTATATGAACAATGAACAATTCTTGTATATTATTATGTCACGCTTGTTAAACGTCTGTTTAAACGGGTTAGCATACTGTAAGACTCCATAAGGGGCCATTCAAAAAAGACGTCTTCAAAATTTTCCCAAAATTGGACTCCCCCTTACCCCCTGTCCGCATTGTGTCCGGTCAATTAGGATCCATTCGGAAAATTCTGAAAGTTTTGCAAATTTGTACTCGGAAAAAGTAAATTTTGTACTCTGAAAAGGTTGAGAATTTTGCCAATTTGTCCTCAGATTCTGTTGGAAATTTTGAAAATTTTACAAACTTGTCCTTGAAAACAGTTGAAAATGTTGAAGATTTGTACATGGGGAAAACGTGGGAATTGCTGCAAATTTGCCCTCGGGAAAACGTGGAAAATGTTGCAAATTTTGTATTGGCAATTTTTATCAAGTGGACGTCCCCCCACCCCCTACATGAGGACGTCCTTTGTTGAATGGCCCCTATGGAGAGAAACGTGCATGTCCAGGTTTTTGGAAATGGCGGACAAACGTTCTTAGGTCCTGCAATAACGACGCTTCCCACAAAAGTCAGTGTGTATTAAGTTAGGTGCCGCATTTATCTTCCTAAACGAAATGAGCCTGCAGAGATATAGTCTCTTATCTAAATAGGTTTCGTTTCTTTTCTTTTCTTTTCTTTTTTTTTTCCAAAAAAGGTAATTCCTCGGAAAATATATTTTCAGAGAAATGTGCACAATCTGGAGTCAAGGCGGGGATTAAGTCGAATTAGGAAATGATGAATGGCGCTGCGTTCGCTACGGCGCTTCGCCATATATCCTGCACACCTCGCCACATCGTAGATTTATTTTTATCTTCCAAACAAAGAATAAAAACGGCCTCGTAAATCGAGTCGCAGATTAAAATCAGGGTTAAGGTGAAAAGCCGAAAAACTTTCGGTGATTTAAGAGAGCGACTTTGCTTTCTCAAGATACGTGCTCGAACTGGGACATTAATTTCTGCGACATTTTAGGATTTAGCGGATATTCAGGTGGGGTATTGCGCGGTGGAAGAGTCAAGAGTCGCGTTATATACGGGAAAAAAAGTTGCCATCGTAATTTTGATATTCAGTCAACAAAAAAAAAGAAAAGAATTCAAATAAAACTATAAAATTAGAGGAAGAAGACGAAAAGGTTGCGTTTTTGGCAACCTATTCGATATATTAGCCGTGCAATTTCTATTATTCATGTCCGCGTCGCTTCGCATTTGCCACTTTTACGACTTCAATTTGCGAGAAAATAAAAAACTGGCAGCAATAGCAACGGTTTCGGTCTATAAAATGAATAAAAATTTCAAGCAGCAACAACAACTACATTCCATCATGATCATGTCGCTCGTAAATTTTCATGAAGTTATTTTGTACGCGAAATTTGCGTGCAGTACCCCCAAAACTGAGAGGGGTCATTGAATGCAAACAGGGTGACAAAATGCATAAAAAACTAAGACACGATGCGGCGTTATGGATGAGCAAATTTATTAAAAACAATATTTTCGGAAATATATTAAAGCGAAATATTTCATATAACTTCGATATACGAAATTTGTCAGAATTAAATTGTCGAATTAATTAATTTGTTTCATTTAACATTATGAACGCCATCCGCTTTCATTTACTTAATGAACGCGGTTGGAACATTAAAGTTAATTTTTAGAAACATTGAATGAGCGAGGAAGCAAAGTGCACTATAATACTTTGGATACTACTACTATATGCTCGTATATTATTTAAGGAATAAAAACAATTATATGAATGGTGACTTAAATTTCAAATGACCTATAAGGCCTCCATTTTACTACGCAATGCACATCGTAAAGCTTCTGTCCGAGTACCCCTAATGTAAGCAAGCTGTCAGAATATCAACGCATGAAGCATACATGAAAACACTGAAATATTTTGCAAAATTAAATTAACATAATTTTTTTTTTTAAATCTTTGCATGAAATGCGTACTCGAAAATGTGGAAAATTTTGCAAATTTGTACTCCGAAAACATGTAACATTTTTCAGTTTTTCCTCGAAAAACGTGGAAAATTTTGCAAATTTGTACTCAGAAAACGTGGAAACTTTTGCCAATTTTTATATATTGGAAAATGGGCCCTGAGCTAACCATGTATAGAAGCATTAATTTTGGATCGCAACAACATGACTTCGTTGAATTTCCCTGACTTTTTCAAAACAAGCCACTCTTCCCTGACTTCTCCCTGACTTTTCTGAGTTTTCTAGGTCTGGGGGTACCCTGTATATGCACAACACATTTTAACTCGATACAATGCATCATTTTGTCCATTATGAATCTAAACAAACATGAAACAAAAGCCATTATTACTTCCGAGTAACAATACGGCGAATAGATGCCTCAATCCATTTCATTAAAGACAAGAAGTAATATTCTCTTATTTTCCATATTTTCGTGCCTAATAATCACTCTAGAAGTAGGCATAACCATTCTAAATCCTCAACCGGATGGTCCTTCTTTTTGCATGCAATTAGACGATGGAATAATCTTCCTAAAATAGTTCAGATTGGTTACAAATTCAATCTGTAGTAATGATGCATAAAGTCGATCGCAACTGACTTTAGCAGCTTCGATCAGCATTCTCCTGAAAATGGGCGGGACCCCCCTACCAAATGGCATTTATTTGCTGACTCATTACTGATATCATTACTAATATCATTAGTACTTTGTCAATGCGGAACGAAACCCGTCCGATCCGAGATCTATGCAATTACTGGGCTCGTTCCAATAAATCTACTCCTGCGTGAGCGTAATTTATGCACTGTCCCAGGTGCTCGAGCTCGAACTCGAGTCTCAACGGTGAGAACAAAGCGGAACCGGATGGGATCGATCTTCAACAACTATATTCCGCTCCAGCATCCAAGTTTTTTTTGTGTGTGGGAATAAAAAACAATGGTTCGTCGAGGAAGAAGGTCCACTTAAGAGCGCGTGTGCACTTATAAAAATCAATGCGTTTGGCGCACGTATAGAGTGGACGGAAAACAAGGAAGCCGATGGAAGCTCATTTATTATGCCATAATAAATGTCCTTTCTTATATTTCTGTCCACCCCTCCATTTCATCTCCATCGAGGGGTTTCTTAGGGAAGTCCGTAGGCAGCAGCGCCGTAGCGATTCGATGACAAATTGGAAATGACACGAAACAATGAGCGGTCGATTTCAGAAAATGCCAGATATAGAAAACCATTCGTTAGCCCAGGGAGGAGGGGTTTTTAAAGCTGACGAGGCCCGCGCTGTGAAATATAGCCAACAGGAAAAAAATGGTTATGACCTTACATTTATATAAAAAACAACGAAAAGAAAAAAGAAAAAAAAACATGGAAGGTCGAGGAATGGGATAAGAAACGCTGAACGACGAGCGCCGTGGAAGGAAACTGCGCACATTGCCACCAACATCATCGATTTGCCACCTAACAAATTTCCACAACACGAGACTTATTAAATTTGATGGCATTCGTTATAAACCACGCTCCTATCAAGAAATTCCGCTAGAGAAATACCGAAAAAAAAAAAAAAAAAAAAAAAAAAATTATATACTTCGTGAGTATACAGTATAGTCCATAAAACAAATATGCCCTCCGTACTAAAATCTTAAAAAAGATAAGATCTGCAGTTATAACTAATGGTCGTGTTTAAAAGAAAACCCCTTCGAGTATATACTGTTCTCTAGAAAGGCACGAAGCAAATTGCTCTCATTTTATGATAATTATACTGAAGGGCGTTTTTAGCAAAATTTAATAAATGAGTTGGAAAATACGGCGTCGTTCACGAGAAGGTCATAAGAATACTGCCTGCTTTATTATAATTATTCATAGCAAATTATCATGGAAATCAGCGAAGTTATTCCCCCCCCCAAAAAAAAGAAATCAATTCGTTCCACCCACAGAAGTTGTTTAGGATCATCCATAAAGGACGTACAGTATTTTTCCAGGTTTTTAGACCCGCCTCCCCCCCTCCTGTCTGCCCTGGTCCTGTTTATGAACCACGGACCTACGGAATATTAATGCTTTAAT
>JAQGAO010006968.1:0-11728 GCA_034697705.1 Ommatoiulus sabulosus | reverse complement strand
AATGGGCTCGACCCCCCTACCATATGGCATTTAGTTGCTGACTGTAGGGTACTGAGTTGAATTGAATTGAATTGTAATAGATTTTGCGCGTACCGATCAGGTGCTTGGACCATTTTTGTAATGTTAACCCAGCTGAGCTGGCTATTGATATCCCTGTACATCGATTTTCTTACAAAATGAAATACTTTGCTAGAAAGCAAAAGTTTGCTAAAATATTAAAAAACGAAACCCCAATTTACACATGCCACGTAATAATAAAGGAAAGTAATCCGATTGAATGTGATAAATTGACATTTTGATGGACTATTTTTCTCGTTTCTTGTCAGCATTTTAATTTCCAAGACAGATTAATGTTGCCTACATGTATTTCAGAATGGGTAAGACGTGATAATTATGGAAAATTAGTTATTGGCAGGCAGCTTAAAATTCAGGCCGGTGATGAGCATTTTGGTTTGTAATTTTTTAAATATCTATATAGTAGAGATACTTTTATTGTTCCAGAATGCATGTAAGGATTGATTATTGTTAGTTTCATGAATTCTTCCCCGGTGGTAAAGTGCCTCATGCGCATACAGTACAGTATAGTATAATACAGATCCTATATAACATACCTTCTTAAATTGTTGGCCGTAACCGTCCTCATGTGGTTGCCCTATAATAACTATTATTTTCTTTGCTTCATTGCTAATCGGTAATCGGGATGATTGTATTTTGATTTTCATAACACTTTAAAATACTGGTATTTGTGAAATCGAATTGCATTCGAACCATGACGAATGCAAAAAAAAGATTGTCGCTTACTTGATCTCTAATTAATAACTCTGATATATTGTTTTATTTTTATATACAGTATAATCATAATCAACAAATAAATATTTCAAATTAACTGCTTCAATGCAGTACGATAAAGGGTATTGGTTAACATATCTATCATTAAAGATAAACCTAGCACTAATTTATAAATTATCACAAACTATCGACGAACTATGTATTGTTTCTTTTCATCTACAATTTTGCCATTTCTACGTCCTTTAGGACAGGACAATTAGGATGGTTTTTCTTCTAATACTTTGTAGTACTCTAGTCGTTAAGTGCTTTTGCGTACTCACAATTTAAGCCTCCCTCATCAATATTTTGTTTATCATAAAATTCCAAAATTGTTATCGTGTAAGTGAGAATAGCACCAATGACCTGAAAACAACAACATATGACATATTAATGTGTTATCAAAAAAGCAAAGACACGACCAAAATACGTTATGAAATAACGACGTTTTGCCTCCTATGCGGCATTCTTCAAGTTTTACTAGAATTACAAAATAGGTGACATTACAATTTAGTTAACATACAGAAAAGAAAATATATCTGGAAGTAATGCAACATAATTTAACGTTAAAACAAAGCTGACCAAGTCAGTAACACTAGGGTTACATTGTGTTGAGAGAGAGTGGGAAGGTGCGTTAATTAAAAGTTAATACAATTAGAATAATTTCAAAAAAGCGCAAAAAAAAACAAAAAAAAAACGATAGCAATAAAAATAAAATAGAAAACATACCTTCCACGTCCGAATTTCGCCCTACATCTTAGGCAAATTTTGAAGACATGTTCCCAACGTAGTAAAAAACTAATGTCAATATAATGACACGATAATTTTTATAATTCTAGTTTGAAAATTTTAATTCTGTTTTGTAATTCTAGTAAAACTTGAAGAATGCCGCATAGGCGGCGAAACGTCGTTTTTTCATAACGTACTAAGCTTGTGATTATCCCCCGACCATGCACTTGAGGCTAGAATGTTTATTGATATTAATGTGTTGTGATTAATTTTGCGAAAGGATTTACCAACGTAACACGTTAATACCAACTTAACCTTATTGAAAAGTTCTTTATCTATGTTAAAGAATTTCCAAGCTGTGAACGAAACAGAAGTTTTCTTGGTAGTATTTAAGATTAGTCCTAGCTGCAAATAATAATGTCAGTTTAAAAATCAATTCATATGTAATTATTATAAAATAATATTAAATTATCAACAGACCTCATCGATACTGGTTTGGGAGAACCTTAACTGAACTGCGGGGATTAGATAGACGGCTCTTTTGAATTCCTTATTCTAAATTATGTAAAAAATATATCTAAATATAATAATTTATTAATACAAATCAGATGAGGATTTCCAAGTTTTCATTATACAGCTGTATATTCAAATTTCTCAATATCCACGATCCACATATCCCCTTAGTGCATTAACGTTATTGTTGCTGTATATTCAAAGGTATACAGATTTAAAAATATTATCAACTGTACAGAATGTCGTGCTTGAACAATCTAGAACTATAGATTGGGCGTATTTTGCTCACAAACTCCTTTATGTGAAAATTATAATTTAATTTAATTTAGTGTACTTTTATGAATCTTGTTATTTCAAGTAATATATTAATATCACCTTTCATAGTAATGTCTATTAACACAAACTCTGATTTATATATCAATTTAAATATTTGTTTTTCTTAAAAAGAATTTAAAATCCTGTCCACTGTACGTGCATTTATCAAAAGGGTTAGTTTATCTTACCTTTCGTTTGATTTCCTCAGAAAAGAAGCATAAAGTCATCAGACGTAGGAGGCAAGCGATGGAATATATAATTTTAATAAAAGCTATTCCTGGGTTATCCAATGTTTGAAAGATGGCCATAAATACGATTGAGGAACAATACGCAGATACCACAATAGCACATGAAAAAAGGGTTGGACCAATCATTGCATCCGTTTTTGTAACGATTTCAATTAAAATTTGATAAGCGATTCTTGCATCCTCCAATTCACGTTCAATTTTTGTTTTGTTTTCATTAAATCCTCGAGTATCAGTAATTCTGTTGATTTTTTTTGCCAGTTCTGAAAAGTAAACCTCAATTGCGGCAGATAAGCAAACAAAAAGTATTTCTGGTAGAAGCTGACATCCGTTTAGATAAATAGTATAAAAAAATAACCCAACCAAAAAAAACGAACCTGTGTGGTCATTTTTATCGGGACTGTAGAATTTTAGAAACACTGCGTACGCTACGGTCAACACTGCAACCGAGGCGTAAGAAAGATATGCTACGGATAAAGTCTTAACGAAAGAACGGAGCTTTCTGTCCAGAGTTATGTCTAATATGATGTCCAGAGTTTGCCACTTCTTGAAATACGCCTTCCAATAAGGTCCTTGGGCAACCATCATAAACAAATTGATATTACCAGTCAAAACCACTAGTGCTAAATTTATGGTCATAACGATTCTTTCCAAAGGGTCTGCAGAGCGCATTATATAGTCAAATAATGTAAAAACCATAATGCAAAGTATTGCACAAAAAGCCACAATGCTAAGAAGCAGTAATTTTGACTTCCAGCTGAATTTCAAATTATTGACAATGCTTTGGAAATTTGAAACTTGGATGGAGGAATCAACGAGAACAGGAAATAGGCCGAGAACTCGCATAATGTTTGTCAATGGCTTGAAAGCCAAATATGTTTCATCGTGTGTGGATCCATAAACCACCTGATTATCTGATGATTCTGAGGCCATATCTGCATTTCTGACGGTTTTATTTTCTGCCTTTTATATGTGAGCACAATCTCATATATAAGATTCTTCCAATGAAATGTTTTTGGATGAATTGTTCATCCGTTTTTTATCATTATCGATTGATAATTAATGTGCTATAGAATGCGAGACTTGATAAAGAAAACAATTGTTTTTACATGATGTTATTTGATCGACTTTTGACACATTAATGACATAAATTAAAAGGTGGCTTAGGAAAATAACAACAACAAAAACATAACACTATTGGTATAAATCTAACTATACTCAATAATTTTTCAGCAGCTAATGTATATTTTATAAGATTAAATGATATTTACGGTTTCACCAATTTTTTTTTGTTTTAAACAGATATGGACAATGGCGTGAAATCTCACAACTAAGACGTGTCAAGTTAAATTACTTAAACGTAACTATTTCTAACCTTTTGTCAAAAATATAATGAATTTTTAAATAGTGTAGAACAATATTGTGCACAGTTTTACATTAATTCAGGAAATAGGTGACGTGAAGTAAATGGTATTTACAGTATATTTCTGAATCTACTTTAAAGTTATTAGCATTGCAACTTAGGATTTGTTTTTTAAAATTAAGAATTACTTTTACAGTAATAAGTTTGTTTGTTACGAAACATTTGATTGTTTCATTTGAAATAGGCCACGGACGTACGATAAGCCAAGTTTAAAATAACGAAGATTTTCGTAAATTTGACTTTACACATACTTATGTATATTTTAAGCAGCCAAAATGTCTTTTTCTTTCACTAAAAATGGAAAACTGTATCCACTTTTAATTATTAATATTTCATGTGTAGATTATCTCAAGAAATAGTAAAAAATGCCGATACAGACACGTTTTGATTTGACAGTAAATTAAATACTACTTAAATTGTTTAAAAAAAAATTGAGATAATAAAAATGAATCACTTTTTTTTAAATTTAGCATTATTATGCATTCTTCTAATTATTTATATTTGTTACAACTTTTTGATTACAAAGCCAGATGAACAATTTGAACATTGTTTATATTAATTACTTTCTGATAATCAAATTGAATATACAGTTAAGATTTGTACATTTATGACAATTATTCTTTTAAATTTTGGCATGCAATACAATTAGAAGTCATTTCAGACCGTCATCAATTTAACGTATAGATATAGTGCACACAGTGTATAATTATTCATACATAACAAATACTGTAAGAAAGCAAAGTGATTATCGTATGTTTGACAGACTAATACATGTATTATATAACGAATTTTCTTGCGAAATGAAATAGTTCTAGTCTGTTTCATAGATTTTGAATACTTGACTGGATATTTCGTTTCAGCAGTATAGAAAACCGGAATCACTATTGTGACTTTCATAGAATTCTAATATAGTTATAGTATAGGTGAGTATAGCACCTATAACCTAAAATATAACACAAATATTCACCATTAACATTTATGTACGAGGATATCAAGTAAAATGAATAAACGATGTTTCTTAAACCTTATTAAATAGTTCTTTATCCACAACAAAAAAATTCCAGGCCGTAAATTTAACAGATGTCTTCTTGATGCAATTAATGAACAGAATTAGCTAAATAACAAAACATTTAAATTGAAAATAAATTAGACTGATAAAAAGTATTTATTTGAATGTATTAACTTACCTCGTCAAAAGTTTGTTGTGATATCGTTGTTTGATCTGCTGGTATTTGGTATACAACCCTTTTCAGTTTTTGTACCTACAGTGTTTAGAAGCTTAAGATCAATTTATAACAGAACCATTTTTAGCTAGTAAAGCTAAATTACGATTATTAAATCAGCTGCTTATATAAATAACTTTATTTTATAAAAGTATAATTATTAATTTTTGCGCACCGTAAAACATTTTCTGCTTTTACATTAAATAAATATAAGAAATACATGTAATTGCGCTACAATAAAATGCGGGTTACTGCCTGTATACCTCGCATTGAATACACTATAATACAGTATATCGAATAAAAGCTGGAACTCTAAAGGGACTACAATATACGTGTACATATTAGAGGTTATATGTATGACATCTTAGATTTTATTTGGATAGTAATTCCTTACCTTTCGGTTAATCGCATCAGCCGAAAAAGAAATGTACATCAGGCGAAATAGAGCAACACTGGAATATACAACTTTTGAATAAATTAATCCCGGGTTATCCAAAGATTGAAAAAAAATAAAAAAGACGGTCGAGGACAAATAGGTTGTAGTAATGAAGACACACGAGCAAAGGACTGGGCCAATAAATCCGTCTGTACTTTCGATAATATCCATTAAACATTGAAATGCTATTCTGGACTCTTCCAATTTACGTCTGATTAAATGCTTTTCGATTTCAACTGACTGCGTGTCAATGATTTGCCGAATTTGCTTTATCAGAATGGAAAATCGCAAATTTAGTGCAACCAATATGCACGAGAATAAAATTTCTGGTAGCAATTGACTTCCGGTAATAAAAATACTGTAGCATATCATTGCGACTGAAAAACCGTCACCCGTGTAATCTTCATCGGGATTGACAGACTTTTGAATTACTGCATAGAGAGCAGACACTACAGTTGCCGAAGCATAGATACTGTAAACTATGGAAATTTTCTTCACATAATTTCGAAATGTTTCATCCATGGTTAAACCTAACAAACTATCTAGTTCTTTCCACAGCTTGAAATACGCACCCCATTTGGACCTTTGAGCAACCATCGCTAGTAAATTTACAACCGATACCATGCAAAACAAACACGTGATTATCATCATAATTATTCTTTCCACAGGGTCCGTAATGTAAACAACGTAATCAAAAAGTATGCCAATCCAAACCGTAAATATCCCACAAAATGCCACAATGCTTAAAAATAACATTTTTGATCCCCAAACGTTTTTGAAAATGTTGTCCGCGCTACGGACATTACCGTCCTGAACCGCTATATGGGAAATTGGAAACAGTCCATGGATTCGCATTATGTTTATCAATGGTTTCAGCGCCAAATATACTTCATTGTGCACAGATCCATGGGACGCATGGATTTCTGCAGCAGTCGAGGCCATTTTTGAACCAATAACCATGTGGTCGTAGTCTTTTATACCCAAGCGCAATTTTTATTTAGTCGAGGCTGTTAGTATCAAGTAATTAAATCCAGTTAATGAATTGTCAGAATGTTCACATCTCTTCTACCAGTGAAAGTTTGTTGAATTGATATTCATTCCATCAGCTTTTTTGTCAATATCTATGAATTATTAATGTGCTGTAAAAATGCTCGACGTAATAAAAAAAGAAAAAAGTAGTTGTTACATGATATTTCTTGATCCATTGACGACACATTAATCTCACCAATTAAATGAAAAACATTGGAAGAAAAAACGCAATATTTTATTACAAATCTCTCCATCAGTCGATAATTTTTTTTTATTAATCGAATTTTAATGCTCACTTATTCAGCTTCTAATGCATATTTAATAGAGAGAGAGAGAGAGAGAGAGAGAGAGAGAGAGACGGAAACAGTTTCGAGGGACTAGCTCGCTAACTGGTTTAGGTAAATCTTTTATTGTTCAAAAGCTGTGAAAAACAAAAACAAATAATAAAAAAGAAATGAAACACGAAGATAAGTATATTGTAATATAGTTTGTTATTTATCATTGGGGGTTAGATGACAATTTATTGTAGGCTTTTGCGATCCTAAAGAAATACCAGAGGTTAGGTTCGGCTAGTTTTGAGAGGTAGCTAGAGGTCTTGTAAGAAGCTATCGTTAGTTGAGACCTTCATATCTTTTGGTATGGTTATAGGCGGAGTTGGGCGAGGTGTGTATAGTTGCAAGAAAAAAGGTGTGTTCAGGATAGGTGGATATTATATTAAATATGCAATTTAATATAATATCCACTTAGTCTTTTGCTATAGTTAAGTTTCTGATATGCTGTTGGAAAATGACGTGAAATCTCTTGTAGACGATAACATCCCATATATGGCCAGACCATAAATTGGACATGTCTGGACATATTGTATGTGGCAGATATGGGCCATACATACCATGTTTGCCAGATATGGTCCATATATGCCATATTTGACCAGATATGGTCGTTATATACCAGATATGTTAAACGTTCATAAATAATGTAATACATGTATGTCTGAAAAATTAGTTTTCATTTACAAGCAGTTTGTTTTTGTTATTCTAAAATCTTTTTTATATTATGGCCTAATAACCATTTTTGTATAAAATTGTTTATATAGACATAATGATCAATATACATGTAGAGGTAGTTATGATATGTTTGACATTTTATATGGATATGGCTTTATCTAAATGTTTTACATATGAACCTTTTATGTGATATGCTATAAATGGACTATATCTGGCCATATATGGCAATAATTTGAGTTTTTAATTGACTTTATCCTAAACTGTGCCATATATGGACCATATCTGGTCATATATTAATTTTTTTAGATGTTTTATATATGATTTTTTCTTAAATTGTGCCATATATAGACCATATCTGGACAAATTAGAATCACATATAAACCAAATTTTCACATATATGGGCCACATTTGGCCAGATAAAGGATGCATATTAACCATGTTAGGCCTTATTCTGGCCATATATAATCATATATGGCATATATACGTCCATTTGGATAATTATTTTAGTTTCAGTAAAGTTGTAGATGTTCGAGAATCATCTACTCAATTACCCAAAATTTTACAGACTAATTGTATAATAGCATTGACGAATATCAATTAATATAAACTGCCATCGCTTACTTGATTTATAATGGATCTTATGCAGAGTTACGTATGGGGCTACATTACGTTATTTTTTCATCGAATCAACAACTAAAAGAATTATTTAACTACGAACTTTACAAGTTGCAAATATAAGGTCTTCATTAATGTTGAAGAATTTCCAAGCTTGCTCGAAACAGAAGTTTTTATGTTACTATTTAATATTCACAACATATTAATATTTAAAAATACTTAATTATCCACAGATCTCATCGATACTGGCTTGAGAGAACTATATAAACTGCTCTTTTGAATTCCTTTTCCTGAGTTATTTAAGAGATAATACAAAGTAATTGATTTATAAACATCAGGGAATCAACTTTCATACATTCTCGTTTTATATTAACAACTAACAATATTATTTGTAGTGTTCCTTAAACTATATTATGAGTTGTCTATATTGAGTTAGCTAAACGAGTAATTCTGAATTTGTACTTGAAGTAAGTATTACAATTCTTCATATGCCAAGAAAACGGGTTGTATGCGATGTAGATTGGCGTGAACTAATGTCATGAATCTCGTCTAATTTTTACACGAGAGGAGAAAGGTTAGTACAGTGTTGAATTAAAGGTCGTAACATTAAGCTGTCTCATGTTGATGTTACACGACCGTAACTTATACGTACTTAAACATAAAACATTTTTTAATAAAAAAAGTGCCAATTTTAATTTCAATTTCCTGATGACATTAAACTAAAAGTGTCCAATTTTTAGCATATAAATCGTTTTCCTTTTAAAAACTGAGTGGAAAAATATGAAAACTGAAACATTAGGATATTTTTTAAAATTACTATCTCGATTTCCTTCGTTCTTCCCCCCCCCCCAACTTTCCTCCCTCGTATTTTTTTTTGAGAATTTGAGCTACTAATATCGACTATTACCACAAATCAATTCTGATTTAGAAATCAGTTGACATCCATTTGTTTGAGCAAATAATGCTTAAGTCTGTTTATACGTACGGGTCTGTGCACGTGTTAGAATGCCACTGAATGTGTGTCATTGCTAAAGGGGGTTGCTTTCTTGCTTTTTTTTGATTCTATTAGAAAAATGCGATCAATACAATTGAGGAACAATACGCAGAGGTTACGACAACGCACAATTAATATTTCATAAGCGATTCTTGCCTCCTCCATTTCACGTTCAATTAGCTTTTTGTCGTCATTAAATCACCGAGTTTCACTAATTTGGTTAATTTTCTCTGTCGGATAAGAAAAGCGAACTTTTATTGCGACAGATAGCCAAACAAAAAATATTTCTAGGTGAAGATATGCCATCCGTTTAAAAGCTATTAAAACACCCCAATAAAAAGACTCGGACATGCGATATCTTCTTTTTCGGGACTGTTCAATTTTAGAAAAGTGGCGTGCCCTGCGTATAAAACTGCAACCGAGGGGTATAACACATAAGTGCTAACGAAAGAACGGAGTTTTCTGTCCAGAGTAATGTAGTATAAGATGTCCAGCGTTTTCCACTTCATGAAATAAGCTTTCCAGTACGACCCTTGGGCAATCAGCACAAATAAATTGGTATAACCTGTCCAACACAATATTGCTAAATACATGGTTAAACCGATTCTTTCCAAGGGGCCTGCAGTGTTCAAAGTATTGCCTAATAATACAAAAATCAAAAGGTAAGCTATTCCGAAAAAGATGCAGTTCTCAATAAATCTCCTGTTAAATTTCAAATTTTTGGTGATGCTCTGTAAATTTTAAACTTGATTGAGAAATCAGTAATAACAGGAAATAGGCCGTGAATTCACATAATGTTTATCAAAGGTTTCAAGGTTTCAAATATGTTTCATCGTGTGTGGATTCACAGTCTGCATGATTATCTGATGATTCTAATGCCATCGCTGGGTTTTTGACGATCTCATTTGGCGGTCCCGTTTAGATTTGAACACAATCTTAATGTATTCACTATTAATATCTATAGAGCTAACTAGTGGCACATATCTCCCGCCTTCTTACAATTAAATGACTTAATTATGTTGTAATTGATGGTTGCATTCAGGAAAATTAGTTTTAGTTTTGTCGTTTACATGCGTATTTTATTAATTTCTAGCTGACAACACGATACAGTAAGATGATAATCACTTCAATTTTATTTTTCACTGTAATTAAAAAATACAAGCCTATATTTTGATTCTCTATTAAAATTGACATAGAGTACAGTTGTTGTCATCATGTTCATGTTAGAGAAAAATGTATTCGCTCGTATCACTGAGTTCTTGGATAATTGATGCGATCTGCCATCTGAATCACGAAATTCTAAAACGTTTAACGTTTTTTTTTTTTTGTTTTTTTTTTTTAAGATAAACGCGAAGCGTTACACGTCTGTTTACCATACTTTAGACCATCTTAGAGGGTTTGTAAAATCTTAAATTCAATTAAGTTACTGCGTGGCTTAATACCCTTTTCAACCAATACAATTTTGCATCTAATGTAGGACTTGTACAAATTATCTATAGTTATTTTTTTAAAAAATAACTGGATTGGAACGTTGTTGTAAGCTTTAAGATTTTACAAACCCTCTAAAATGGTCAAAAGTATGGTTTGTGATAAGCTTTTGTGAAATACAATTATTTTTTTTTAAATTTAAATTTTAAATTTTTTATATTAAAAATTGCCAATTTTTTAATATAAATTCCTTAAGGAAACCTAATTGTTTCGAAGTCTGGAATTTAAATTTAAATACACTAGGTTGCAAAATGAAAACGAAAACTGCAGGATCGATTTGGTTGTAATTAATTCTTTTGAAAATTTATTTTCTGTGTTGGTTTTTTAAATGTATACCTTCTAAGTGCTATACATTTTATTTTCTCAAAATTAGAATATATGATTTAAAATGTTACAAGTGTTAACATGATTCATCCAAAAGTTTAAAATTCATTGATTTTGATACATTGGTTCAACACAATTTAGATCTTATTGTTTCTAGAAAATTGTAAATAAGTTAATTTAAATTCTTATTAAAGAAGCCAATAATTCTGGCGATAGATAAGCACAACAACGAGAATACATTTAATAAACCATCAAAAGATTTGAAAAATAGCCAGCATTCGCTCAAAACGGGGGTAGAGTAACTTGCAGCTCTATTATGACTTAAAACGATGCACCTAAAAGCAAAAATCCATGGAGGTATGAGAAATATAGCCATTTTATTATGATAAATGCATAAATTAAGCGAATGTTTTTTTTTTTAAAAAAAAGAAAGGTAACTGTTCACAAATCCGCGGTGATGGCGCTAAGCGTTTTCCCTGATTGATTCTTATGGCGAATTCGATTGGGCCAAAAAACCTGCACTAGTGTACTCTCAGAGTACGATTCTGCACTCATTCCATTCGGT
>JAQGAO010006967.1:0-11729 GCA_034697705.1 Ommatoiulus sabulosus | reverse complement strand
AGATCCACACTCACTGTGTTAAAAAACGTCCACTCACCACAGTGACTTGGACAGGAAGGAAGAACAGTTCCCAAAAAGTGGGGTCTACACAAGACCCCTTGCAAAAACGTCACGGGGACCCTGGTGGCCAAAGTGGACAACCCACAAGTCCATGGCGCTCCCCCCAGTGCCCAGAATTCCCGCCTTTTTCTGGGGATTCAAAAAGGACACTAGTTGAAGCGCCATAATTAAGAGCCTAACACTTCAGGCTTGGCGCGCCTTTTAAAAGCTAAAAATTACGCCACAAACACTTAAGTAATTAGTATCACACTGGCGTGACATCATGCAAGTGTCACGCCCCACGTGAGGTGCTCAGGTAAACACAAGAAGCACCGCGCGCAGTGTTACAGCACCCTGTAAATGTGCGCACCTCACGTGGCTGCTGCAACCCGAAATTATACTGCATGCACACATAAACAACATGATATACTGTTCATATAGGGATCTATTTTGAAAATGTCGCTCCATGTGTGCAGCGGCTGGAAATTGTCTCAGTTGAAATAACTTTCCTGCATTATATTTCCGGATATAACTTTCTTCGTGCGAAAAGGCCTTAGGAGATTTGGTGTTGCACGCGCTTTGTAACTTTTCCCAAAATCAAATCTTCGAAATCCGCAGACTAATTTTGCCACCAGGGTGTTCACCCATGGAGGGATATTTTCGACGAGTTTCTGAACCGTGCGAGGCATTCGCGCCATCGCGCTATTTCCCAATTTTGTAATTGTGGACTAGAGCAAATCAAATATGAAGCTTATTTAAATCCAAGTGTCATCCTTCTCATTTTCATCAGTGGCAAAGGAAATTAAAATTTGAAAATGAAAATGCGCAACCAGCCACATGCTAATCCTCCGGTTAATTAAAAAAAAGCAGCAGCGCCCTCTCTTCTCGTTATCGAGCCCGAGATCTCGTCATTATGCGCAACGTCGAAAACATCGAACAATAATGATAATTCATATAGGAGCGTATTTTCTATAGCTCTTAAGCTCGCAGCATTTTCCTTCTATTATTATTTCTTCGAATGGCTCGTTCAGTTTGGCGTCTTTTTAAATAATGCTCAAATAGAAAATAAGGGGGATGGAGATTTGATATTCATAGCGAGATAGTCGAGACGTAATAATAATGAGCACGACATTAGGAGATCTTCCAATCTTGGCAGCTATCAAAATGAAAACCTAAGGAGGAACGCGCTGGAGCTCGAACTAAATAATCTCCGGGACTAATCTTTCTTAGATTTGATCTTTTTATCTCTCGTCATATTCACCTTTCCGTACTTTTGTCGCTATTGTTTCCAATGTCTTTTGTGGGATTAGATTTTCGGCGAACCGACCTGAGCTGCGGCTCGTTAGTTTTGCATCTCACTGCAGCGCCATCTCGGTGAAAAGCATCAACGACGTTTTGGATTTGTATTCACGAGAGATTTTCGGCCGGATATAGACTGCATGAGATTTCTCTTCGAGACCCACTTTGAAATCCCTGCGAGCATTAATTCCCTGCCAGAAAAAGTTCCGTTTTTTTGCAGAAACATGAATCCAATTACTTCCGAAAAATATTGCCCCGACGCAGATTCTCTTCCGGTTATATTTCATGCCAGCACTTTTGTGCCTGAAACCAAATTGCAATTTACGTGGATGAACATCTTAAGTCTCCTAAACACATTTTGAAAATCCATTTTTAAAAATGGGGTGAGCGTAGTTAGAACTATGCGCGTGTTTCTGTTTCCTGTAAGCGGTTATTCTAATTCCGCGGTGCAAATGTTTCAGTTCAACTTATTTTTTATGCTTATAATCACGGCGTAACTGCTTCAATTTCTAAAAAAGGGCGTTACTATATATATATATGCATAGGATCTACTGAAACATCTAGGAAATTAGCATGTTATGAGGAAAAAATAGTTCTAGATAAACGTTTGTTTTGAAGGAGGTGACAAGATAGCGTCTATTTTTTCAAATATAAAATATCTATGGTGGTGTTTTAACGTAGCAATTGAATACAGTGTATACATTTTAATAACAAATAGGGGTTTCATCGAAGAAAATGCTTTTAACCTTATCGTAACCTACCACAGCACCATCTATGCTCAAACAGGTAGCACCATCGTGTGACATCCTTCAAAACAAACAACTTTTGTCATGAACTGTTCTTCTCAATATGCTTATTTTCCGAGATGTTTTAGTGGACACTTACTTAAGGAATAAGTTAACATTTTTAAAAGCATATTGTGGCAGCTTCATCATGTATGAAATTTTATATACGAAGGTATTAGACACTAATTGTTTGCTAATTTTATTTTAATATATTTTTAATTTTTAGCTTTAAATGTAACTACTCTAATCTGTTTTAACCATAACTTCCCCCTCTTAAAAAGGGACACAAATTAACTTTATAGCATGTTTAATGCATGGTAAGATAAACTGACAACACTCATTTAGCCGAAACTAATGCAACATAAGCTATGTCGTTTTTCCAAAATGTAGAACTCAGTTTGCTTGAATTAATTCCATCATCAACAGGAAATAAACACATTTTTAGTTTGGCCAAGTTGGCATATACTGTATGTTAGCGTCTTCCTGTGCTTCGTAACCAAGTTATTATCAATTAATGGGGTTAAATCAACATTTCAGCGGAGTTTCGCAGAAATTTATGCTATATTAATAATATACAAATGTAAATAACATCCGTTTTTAAAACCATAAACAGGAAACATTTTTGTTTTTTCCCACTTAATGCTAACATTTTCTTTCAAATTGCTGTTTCTGGCAATGGGACTGAACGATGTGTTTTAAATTTGTAAGATAAATATACAGAATTCACTCGTGCACAATTTATCTCTAGTGAATTTTGTTACATCAAGTGCTCATAAAACTGATCTCATTTCCTACTAATTCCAACAAAGTTATTAACACCGAGGCGCAAACATTACATTTATCAAGACATGTTTATCCAACACAAAGTTTCGGAATTACAAGTTTAGAGTATATTTGATATGATTTTACAAGTAGTTTAAAACCTATTACTTTATCTTATTATACAATTATCAGTTTTAATTGCAAAGGAAACTACCACATTTCTTCGCGTTAAATAAGAAAACTCGTAGTCCAGACCAATATTTTATTCAATCACGACGTTTCGCCCTAAATTTGGGCTTTTTCAAGTGCTAATACAATTTATAAAACAATTCCCAAATTAACGTGCATAATACCAAGTTTATGAAAAGCCACATAAGCTAAACAAGCTAATTAAAGTAACTGTGTGAAATTTTTTTCCAGAATAACCCAGGTTTACAATTTTAAAATAAAAAAAAACTTAAAACAATCACTTCCTCAGTGTACCAAAACATCAACCTAACCCAATGTTCTTAAGTATGTATGCTGAGGTGGATTGTTTTAAAAACTTTTTATTTAATTTTTTAAAATTTATTAACCCTGTAACTTTTTTTAAAACTTTTTAGCGTATCTGTCTTTTTTTAAATTTATTTTTTTCAAATTTAATTTTTTCAAAATTTAACTTTGCAAACTTAAGTTATTAATTTTTTTTTTATATAAAAAAAAGTCTTCACTCTAACATTTTTGACTTTTTTTTTTAACTTATGCGACTATTATAACTAAACCTGGTATTTTGCACGTTTTTTATACCTTTTAATTTGTGAATTATTTTATACATGTTATTAGCACTTGAAAATTAACCCACATTTAGGGCGAAAAGTCGCGATTGAATAAAATATTGTTCTGGACTCTGGACTGCAAGTTTCCATCATTGTTATTACCAACCACTCGAAGATGGATACTGTGAATTTTCGCGCTAATGTCCACGTGATGATTTCTAAGCTTTCTATATTACCTTTTTCTGATTGTTCAGTATATAACGTTGGACATTTTTGCAGTACGCTAATGAATTAGCCTAATGCAAAAAACCAACACGGTGAATTATTACTGCGGAAGGCTTTTTAATTTCACCTAAATGTAAATGCTAACGAAGAATTCAGAAACTAAAAAACAAGATTTATATACATTTGCACCACTTCAATTTAGGTCTGGTAAATTGATGCGACTGAAATGCTCGCATCTAACTTCTTGATTTTTTTTCATCTCCCATTACCACGCAGCATTTGATTTAGCGTCGCAATTAATTGCCATCGTTCAACTGCGACCTATTAAATAACTAATATATTTGTTTTCCTACTAAGCTCATCATTCTTGGATGGCAAAAAAACGCAATTGTTCGAGACGTTTACGCGACTGTCTGTGGCTACAAATAATATGGAAATTAGTCTCGATGACGCCTTCCAAAAACCAACTTGGTAAATTAGGTTTTGGCCTAAATTCACATCCACCCTCCTCCCCTCGGAGAAAAACTTAGAAATTTTATCTGGATCCGTAGTAAATTTCGTTCCTTGGGATGCGTAGACCTGCGAGTTGAGTATACGCATGAATTATTAAAATGACATTTTCTTAAAAAAGAGCCCAACTCCGATGAAGATGCACGGATGAAGACTATTTAAGAAATGAGATGGCTAATAACGATTTGGAAACGCATTAGTATATTGCGGCCTATATTAACGATGGCGATTAAACCGAAAGTGCATTTGTTTAATCTCCTAAGTGCATATGCATCGACAATTGAATCTAATGAATTCGTTTGCAATTCACCCCCAATAATGTTAAATTCTTACTCAGTTATTGGAAACTTTCCCAGAACTTCATTTTCTAATGTTGTATACTAATGCGTCGATTGGATACAGTATAGCAATGTTTTCCAGACGTTTTTGGACTACTGTCTCCTGTTAGAGCAAATATTTTAACATTTCACCCTCTTACAGCAAATATTTCATTATTTTCCCCTCTTGGAACAAATATTTCATCAGTGTCCCAACCATTAAAGTCATTAATTAAAAAAGTAATTAAAATCCAGTCAAAACTATTTAAATCAAAGAATTTAGTTTATAATATAAAAAGTATTAACTTTATGCATAAGAGTACGTGTCAATTTGTATTCTTTACCCTCTTGCAGCCTTGCGTTTCCTTGCCTTTCAATGCCTCCACCCCCTTTCCAATGCCCTAACACCCATTTCTTTCCTATGTCCGAAGGGGGCAATATTGACCATTTTGGTAATCACTGATCTATATGAAAGAATTTGTGAACTTTATTTGCTTGTTTTCTAAAGGCCGTCTCACACGAGGAAAGTTATATCCGGAAATAAATGAAAGTTATTTCAACAGAAACAATTTCATTTTGCTGCACACCGGAGCGATATTTTGACAACATATTATACCAATAGTACAGGGTATACAGTATAACAGCACTATTTCAAAGGTAAATGTGGGTAAACTAATTTGACAGCACGGCATATTCCATCTTATGACGTATATCTTTCTTGATTGGCTATCCCACAGAAAGTAACTTTTGTGGATGGCTGTAAAACCTATAACGTCAATTTCCTTCCAGAAATAAGTTTCTCAGAATTGGATCATTTTCCATTCTGAAAATATATTTGCGAAGGAAATTTTTCCCAACTCACGTGAAAATATATCAAGAAATAATATGCATGTATTTGGAAATACATTTCGGATATAAATTGCCTCGTGAATGACTGCCTTTAGTCCATTTAAAGATTAAACGGTCTAGTTTCGGTGTATTAATCAGGAATCAGTTATTTTGTCAAACTTTGAATTTTTCCTTAAATAGTATAACATCATACTGAAAGGAAATTGATTTGGAAATGCGTTTGAATTGGTGAAATCTGTTTAAAGAACATTTAAAATGAATGTTTAAATTTATGGTAATTAACGGATGCATTTTAATAGTGTAAATTACATCTCGATGCCTCAACTTCAATGCATTTTGAAATGCATCCTTTTTGCATACTGTATTCCTTTTTGATTTCTAACAAAATTCATTGAAAAGCGTTGATAATATTCAGATAATAAATTATCTTAAGAGAATTAAACAACGAACGTCAACGAAACTCTTCCATACATTTGGCTTCTGCATTATAATTAGTCCGAATTTATTCATAAGTAATTATTAAAGAATTGGATCTTTTTAACGGGTAGATGTATTTAATCCAATGTGTTCACTAAGAGCTTGTAAGCTATGGCAACATTTTCAATAATTCAACGTTGATGATTAATTCAAGCTCCTGGTATCGATTGTCATTATCAATATTATAGAATTTAATCACGTGCCTCTCTCGTTATCCTCCCACTCTAGGGCACATACCCTGCAACCTAAACATAACCGTAATATATTTGTTTGTATTTACGTTAACACCAACGCATTGTCGTAATTGGCCATTAATCAATTGATCGATACCGGTGAAATGATCACGTTTTTTAAACCATGTCTTGTTATAATTTGTAAAGCTACCAATTGGTTGAAGTCATGAGCCAACGGCCTACACTAATTGCGAATGAATGTTTCCATACATGCTTTCAGCAACGTGTACTTTATACGTAAAATATTGGGACAATTAAGAACCTATACGGTGTAAAATCATAAAGAAGAACTCGCTTAATACGAAATTCTTATAGTGCGAACTCATTTCCATCACCGTCTTGGAGTATGGATGATTTATCGTTTAATACGATTTCCGAATTCAAGTATTACGCATTTTCGGCTAATACGAATGAGTTTTCGAGTTCCCGAGCATAAATTGACCTTATAATTTCAACTTTTGACAGCATGAAAGAAATTACGTTATAACGGAAAATTTTTTGATTTAAGTTGCAGAACCTTCCCATTCATATACGTAGGGTAAAATGTCATCCAAACCTCGACGAAACTTTAGTTCTTATTGTTGACATCATGTTTTTTCTGAAGTCTGATAATGGATCTAATGCAGAATTACGTATGGGGTTACATCACGTGAACTATACATCGAATTAACAATTAAAAGAACTTGCCTCGTTACTGCCTCCGGGTAATTTTCGCCAATTGAATGAATGAAATGTCACGTGATATACATGCATGTTGGCTAAATCTGCATAAAGGTGGGTGAACACGAAACACAGGTACTATAAGTTGCTAGGACAATTGTTGAATAATCAATTGTTGAGTCGCGCGTGTCAAAGGCGAACACACGTTCGAAGTACATTGAATACAAAAATGGCTACTCTCGTTCGAATACACCGTCGTCGCGTCGTATTGAAAATACGCTAACAAATCATTTCGTCTCCAAATGATTAAACCTCTCGGGAAATGAATTATTTTCGATAATATCTAGTAAAATAATCCTTCTCAGGTTTCTTCGAAAAAAGGAGGCTTCACTATACAATATTCAACGCTCGCCAATGAACGAATTTTGACGTCCATTGCAATTCGTTTTAACGAGGTTCAACAATCTTTTTTCGACGTGAGTACTGATTTCAACTTTATAGATAACATCATTTTCCCGTGTTAGAAACCACGATTTTTCTCGTAGATACATGTACATGATTTCATCTTGCATGGATTCGAGTTTTTCCTGCTGACTGAGTACTCGCCCTGTAAACTCTCGCACTTGCAGTCGTACTGATTGTTGTTTTTGGCGGCCATGTTGCGTCCTCTTCCATCGTTTGAATCATGGTGTTAGCCTCGCATGTCCCACGCGAATAATAGCCTATTTGAAAAGCCTTCTTTAGACCTTAACTAACACCTAGTAATTGGCTGCTTCGTTCGTTTTATGTTTGCAAAGTTTGTTGGATTTCATTGCAAAAGCTGCGAGTACAGCTGTTTGTCCCAATTCTCCTATTGGTGGAATCGACATTTGCTTATTTTCTATTTCCACGAGCCACGCCGTAAACCCGTAGGCTTTAGAGCGCCTGATGCTATGATATTGCAGCGCCGGCGCTAAGCTTCCATGCTCTTTAGGACTTATTTTTATCTGGATTATTGCCATCCCGAGCTCCAACTCCAGCTCTCAAATCTGCATCGAAATTTTCAGCCAGCGATAATTGCGTCTTTATCTAACGGACCAATTTATTTCACGGAGGATGCATCGCGTTATTAATAGAGCGTAATAACTTTAGCCCGGGCACTTGGATGCCGCTTTGATTTATCATCTGGTTATGGCCACCATCTAGGGGAGATAAGGAGCAGTTTCGTAAATGAAAATCTCTTTTTGTAAAGCATCTCAAACGGTGAAATCATGTTACGGCTGTGTAGGAAATTATGCAAAAACGTTTTAAAGTGCTGCGAGATATTTGAAACTTGAAGATTTGGCTCCTTAATCGTGCGATTCAAATTTTGGATGCTGTATGACGCTCATTTTGCATTTCAATTGTGACTACTTTGATACATGTGTGCAAGTACAAGTAAAATAGTCTACCATCATATCAAGATCATGCATGATCAGTAAATATCGTGATAACTCCTCGCACAAAAATAAATGATATATACATGTACTGTATATAAATCATACTGAAAATAACATATATATATATATATATATACAGTATATACATTATAAATTCGGAAAAAATATCAAATATAATGTACATGTATATAAAATTACATTAAAATATACATGTATATAAAAAATACAGAAAATACCAAATATAAATATAAAATGAGGAGATCCGTTTTATATACAATGAATAATTTGAAGATCTAACAAGCTTTTACTGGATGTTAATTTATTTAAGAAGCTGATTATCACTTCTGGTTCTATGTTATAGTTGGATAGTAATGCTCTTTATAATAATGTATTCAAGAACATTTTCTTCATATTTGAAAATCAGACATCGTGCTACATGTGCGAGACCAAATACTTTCGTTACACCTCTACTTGTTTGCTACATTAAGCATTTTCCCACGCTGAGAATTAACATGTAAAAAGCAATTTACGTACACAGCATATGCACTGTTTTTTTCAGCATAGGGCCTACATGTACAAGCATGGTTTGCCATTCGTCGACGAGTGGATAATGGATCTTATGCAAAGTTACGTGAGAGGCTGTATCACGTGCCTCCGGTTAATTTTCGCTAATGAATTTGTAGTAGTGATCACGTGATACAGGTCTATAATGGAGAGATCTGCATAAGGTTCAAATTTCTGACGAGTTGTGGTGCATGCATTATAATTTTTAACAAATATCTACCTAACTCCACGAAGAGATATATATGAATGCTTAACCCAACTTTTTTACTAATATTTTTTAGCAATGATCAGCCATTGGATGTACTCTGTGTTCACATATGCAAGGTGGTCGGCAACCTCGTTCTGCTTTAAATTTCGAGTGCGATTAATTAAGAGTTATGTGGCGCTACCTCATGAAGAAATTATTAATTAGTCCGGGGGCAATAAAAGCGCGGCTAGGAATTATTTGCGCCTAAATCCCTATAAAAAGCATATTATGGCCCCATTAGCCAATGTAACCACTCAGCCACCTTGCTGGTTGGTTGTTCTTGTAGTTAAGATTAAACTTTTAAAAGATATGTAAATAAAGCTGACATCTTCGTCAAATTGTAAAGTTATCAATATGTATTTATCAGTAATTCATGATCAGACTTTGTGATATTAGGTAAAAACCACAACTATGAAGTGTTAGATTGAAATAAAGGGATTTTAGTAGTTCTTATATGAAGTGAAATAAAGCTCCTTGCTGCCCATGAACAAGGCAATTCATACGAACATTCAAGTAACCAAGGATTGCCATCGTACAGGGGCAGTTGTTTAATTTTAATACAGTTGCAACTCACTAAGACAGAGTCGCTTATTACAAGTTATTGTTAGTAGGAACCAATTTATGATCCCCATCTCAGCGTAATTTTGAATAATGTTAAATTTCTTCGTTTTGTAAAACTCGGATAATGCATATTTTTGGTTACAACGAGCGAATTTTCGAGTTTCCATGCATTCACGCTACATTTCGTTGGATCGAACCAAATACTTTTTTTGAGAAAATGTCGCGAAAGGTACTATAAACAATCTTCGATAACTATATTTTAGGTAACTGAATGTTTTTAACAACTTCATGTAGTTCTTATTGTTAATATCATCTTTTTATGATTTCTGATAATACGGGCTTCGGTTTAAATGAACAAGTTTTGACGTGCATCGGAGTTCGTCTTAATTAGGTTAGACTTGGGTTGGAATTATAGTTTTGAGGGTTAACTTTTTTCATGTTTTATTTTAACTTGACTTTGGGGTTAAAATTTAAATAGTTGCTTAAATTTTGAGCATTTTGATAAGACGAAGTATTTCAATGAATTCAAGACTTTTTGAGAAAATGTCACAAAAGAAGCAATAAACAATCTTCGATAATGGATTGTTTTAGAAATGCTGCTATTGTGTATTTCGATAGATTGTGTAATAATATATTGTAGCTAAATTACGTTTTCATTTTTTTAACATCTAGTTCATATTGTTGAAATCTTGTTTTTCCTGACTTCTGATAATACGAGCTTTGGTTCAAACGAAAACAAATTCGATTTGCACGACTGATAAACTCTTGAGCGTCAACAATCCGAATCAAAAGTACTTCGTCCCACCACTTTTTCACGCAAAGTATCAACTCTTGAAGCGTCCACCACGCGTGGCAGCCCTCATCATCATCAGCGTCCTATCAGCGCAGCCAGACTCCGACTCTGTAATCCTCCGTTAAGAAATAGGCGTAGTTTATCTGGAGCTAAGCGCAGTAAATTAACCCGATGCTCGATTTGACATCTTTGACCATCATCGCGCTATTAGCCACTCGTTTATTGCACCAACTACTAAAAGTTCGCATTTATCTAAGACCTCCATCCGCTCGCAGCATGCTCAAGCACCGCCGTCTTTGTTTTTTTTTCTTGAAGGTCAACCTCTTGCAGCGGTTCTGGACGAAAATCTTCAGAGTTTACTGCGGAACCTAACCCCATTTGCTCTCTCCTTTTCATTAGCTGGTCAGATAAACACAGGGCAATAACGCCAGGGAAGGCGAGCGAAAATTAGCAGAAATAGATCTTGAATTTGCTACAGTCAAATGGGTTCCAAAGACCCTCGCAGAAGTCCCATCAGGCGGAAGCCCTAATCCCAGTGAACCACCCTTTCCACTCCCAAACCTCGCAACCCCCCGCCATGAAGGTGCACATAAAAGGGTAAAGAGCGTGATCAATTCCCCGAAATAACATCCGGCCCATTGAACACCAGCCAATGGACGTGTCTTTCGTTTCACTTTCTTCGTTTACAAAACATTGAACTTAATTATTGGCTCCAATTCATCCTTAGAATGTAATTACGGTATTGGCGAGAGCGTTGGAACGGGGAATTTCACGAACAAACAGCATTTGTATGCGCTAAAAATGTATGCAAATGCACGGCCATTGGGTTCATTTCGCATGGCTAATCCGACCCGGGTTAACCCCCACTCCCCCGGTTTAAGGGCGGAATTTTTGTACCAGAACTCAAATTTCACTGAACTCTCGACTCGATTGCGCCTAGTGCATGCGCAAATGCATTTGAAAGAAGGGCTTTGAATCTCGTGGAAATTTTACGTTTGGCTAAGCTGTGCAAATAAACTAGACTTGTGACGTGTATAGTGAGAAATTTGCATATGCCCTTAGTACCTGTTGCACCACGGTACGTTAAGCTTCGTCTGAGGTTTAACAGGTTGGAAGATATTATACCAGTGTGTTCTATATACATGTACCTAGTAACTTAAAATTCTGATTTGTTCATTTTGAAATGAATGTCCAATCTATATCTATAAAAATCGATTGTGTTTTCTGTCTGTGTG
>JAQGAO010006966.1:0-11730 GCA_034697705.1 Ommatoiulus sabulosus | reverse complement strand
TATACAAATAATAAACAATTATTTTTAATTTATTACTTCATTAATTTTTAAAACTGTAGTTTTAAGAAATAAAATTACAAATAGTTTTAAAATAAAATTCTTACAATCCATTGCAAAAACAATGTGTATGATTAAAATGCTATAGAGGAGCCCTGTTCAGACGAACTCCAAAGGATATCAAATTATGATCATTTAAACCGTAGTTCTACTATCATAAGTCACATAAAACAAGACTTCATCAAAAAAACTACACAAGTGTTTTAAAAAAAAAATTAAATATGCATTACGATGTTTTACAATGAAATATATTCGATCGCTCATATTAAAAAAGGTATATAACTAAAACAATCCTTAATTATTGAAGGTATAACTGGCTGTTTTTCTATATTTGCTAAAGAAGCGTTGGGCTATATCATCAACAAAGTTACTAAATTAATTTAAAGAATGATTTAACTTATGAATTTAATTTAATATAGTTTTTTAGAAAGAACAGGAACACGGCCATAAACGTTTAATAATACATTAAGTTTACATTGCAAGAAATTGTATAATGAGAAAACGTTAAAATTAAGCTCAAAAAGACTGTGAATTGGCACAGCAGAAGTGCACTGGGGAAGAAGAACTAATAGTACAGACATGCTAGTTTTATTTATTATTGTTCATTTTTGTGTCAAAAAGGTTAGCTATTATTAAATCACTTAGTCAATTTTCTTCTGATCTGTTAACTTTCCAATTGTTATTGCTGTACACTCGTGTGCGTGCAGCAGTTTCCTCGTCTGTACAATTTGTTCTTCTTCCTTAGTGCACTTCTGCTGTGCCAGTTTGCAGTCTTTTGAGCTTAATTTTAACGTTTTCTCATTATTTCATTTCTTGCAATTAAACTTAACCTATTATTTTTGTTTGTAGCAGAATAAACTTAAAAAAAACCACATGGGTGCCGAAACGTAGTTTTCCATTAAAACGTTTATGGTCGTGTTCCTGTTCTTTCTAATTATATACTGTAATAAACAATGAAAAGGGTTTATGCCGTTAAAATTTCTTTCCTATCTTATTGTCAATGGCAGAATTTCTGGTCACATAATATCATGAAAATTATGGCAACCCAGTTATACTTCTAGAAACCCTTATTTTAATAAGCTTGATTCAATTTTTCTAGTTAAAATTGCATTTAAGGCTGTCTATAACTCCTAACCCTGCAATTTTAAAGCTCAATAGCATTTCAAAAAAGAATTAGAATTTCAAGATTTATGTTTCCTTTCTCAACAGCCAATCCTCGGATATTTCGTACTGATCCACGAACTAGCTAGTACACGTGTCTACTTAAGTTTCTGGTTATTTTAAATAACTACATAATTTTTATTTTATGATATTAGATTTTAAAACTAATACCAAAAAAAACTTTAATAATTAATGGTTTCTATTTCTGCCTTAGCGATCTGCAAAATATTTTTACTATTTTCAATGGTGTACAAAAATATTTTTCTGATAATCACGTGTTATCGAAAAACTTTACTCAACAGGTGTAAAAAAGTTAGAAAAACTAATCTAGCAAGACCTATCTGGAATTACAGTATAATCCTTCTTTTAAAACGCTATCATGTAAAGCTGATTTTTTTGTTCCATTTTGCATGGATATATATGTAGGTGTTATAATTGACCACCTTTAGATATTTAGTTGAACGCATCAAATAGTTATCATGTAGGCCTTAATGACAACTATCTAAATAATACCAATAATATGCAAATCATGTATTATCCCATTCATTTATAGATTGCCATTTATGGAAACTGTGCCTTCGTTCCCACCTTGCAATGGCACGCAGATGGCCGAGATGTATGAAAATTATCCAGTGAGCGCTATGGCAGAGTATGATACAAATCACTGTGGCTGTGGAAGTTCATGTTTTGAATCGTCAATTGACGTCCAACCAGATTCGAGACAAACTTTTGTACAATATAAAATGAAGTGGGCGGTAGTTGACATATTTCCAAGTCGACCAGAAACTGAAAGCATACGAGAAGTTCGAGCTTATAATTTACCAACCCTCTTCAGTGACATTGGGGGAGCTTTGGGTCTGTATCTTGGGACAAGCATCCTCACATTCTGCGAAATTTTCGAAACTATTGTAAAAGTAATTATAAGGAAAGTGCGCCAATCTTATTCGCATGTAAAGCCTTAGTGTGAAACTTAACAAGATTTCACTTGAACAATTGTCAAGCATCGTGTTGCACTGTTTGAATATAATATATTGCACGATTATTGTTGACAAACTGCCATGTAATATTAATAAAAGTAAACAGTATCATAATAAAACTTGCATTGGAACCAAAACATTGAAGTGTCAAAAACGATTTTCCCTTTCTTCATGTGGACCAAAAAACTGATAGTAATTTTTAATAGTTGATTCTGAATACAAGAAAACTGTTGACCAAACTAGCTTTTTGATTGGTTTGTATACATTTAACATAATAGCTAGGAAGAAACAGAACCATATGGGCGAGTGTTTCAAAAAAATTTCCAGGTATTTTTGGCTAATTGAATTTTCATTGTCCAATAGAAAAAATTGTGATATTTTTATTTCATATTTATTTAGGCATAGTGTAGTTGGAAAGCAATGAGAGTGACTCTACTAGTGCATTGCTAGGGTTTAGTCTCAATGCACATGTTCATGAATAAAAGACCATGCAGTTGTGCTCCTCCCCTAGTTGACAAATATAGCCAAATCAAAAGATTGAAAAATAGCCATAATATTCAGTACAATATGAACTAATTAAAAACCCAGAATGAAAATCATTCTTGCTCATGAAAAATCAGGCTAAATCATAACATAAGAATACGTTTTTGAACCTCCCTCCATTTGACTTATATTTCGTCACAAAACTTGCGCATACGTCAGATCAATGAGATCATGAACTACAAGTACAGACATACCCCGAATGACAAAATAATTTGCCCCAATTTATAAATCGCATTAGAGGAAACATTTCACAATATTATTCTTGACATGATACCCCACCAAGTTGTTTATGGATCCATGCATACAGTATAGCCTTCATATAAGCAAAATATTGCTCGAGATTTTTAATTGTCCGATAACATTTGTTTACCTGTTATTTGTATCGCATCGAGAGCATAAAAAGTTGACAAGTCTTCCAGATTTAACATTAAAATAATCGATCCGCGTAAAAGATAACATATGCAAATAAAATCTTGTTGAACAGCAGCACAGTAGCCAGCGCTTGTTTATGATATCGCTAAGCATTATGGGTAGCGTAAATAACGCCTAAAATGACCGCTACGTGGGCGCGGCGCTGGCTGTCCGTGTAGCAGCCTACGAGCAGTTGTCAGCATGGCGTCTGGGAATTAAAATGTCGGTGATGATGGCGCATGAAGAGAAGTGTGTTCAGTTAAAAAGAAGTGATTCTTACGGATTCGGGTTCTCAATTTTGGGAGGATCTGGATCGGAATTCCCTCCGATCATCTATGACATCGTCGAAAATTCACCGGCTGCCGTCAGCGGCGAGGTAAGTCCGTTTTTTTTCCTGCTTTCTATTCGTTCTCTGCCTGATGTTTGCTCACTGCCAAACTATCCCAGTTCGACCATTCCACTGACCATTAAACAACTTTTGCCGGCTACCTGCTGTTTTTTTTCAAGCTATCGAATAATTCACGGTAAGTAGTTAGTCCGGCGAAGAACTGACCTCGTGAAACCGGGTTCGAAACCCTTTATGGCATTTACGGCAACCCGGGCGTACGTTGTTTACCATTCTTGAAAGTTCATCAAGAATTCTTGTTCAAAGATCAGACGGCACATCTGGAAATTTTTTCACTTCTAGACGGAAACGAGACGTTTTGGACGGTAATCTGGGTTCGTTTGGTTTGGGATATGGTATCGATACATGTAATGTGTAGGTGTTCTGTGTTAGGCCTATAGGTCCGCCCCCCCGCCCCCCCCCCTCCCCCCCCCCTTATGACTTCTTTATTTCAGACTGGTACTCCCTCTTCAGCAATATTTTTGGGAACACGTAGGTGATCCAGACGCCCCTTATGCTCAGAAAGACCCCTTTACTCGCGAGTATCAACTGTTTCGAGTGGGTCGGTGTGCTCTGCGTAGTCTAGCTTGTTGATAATTCATAAGAGGTAGCTTCCTGACAGCCGATACCCTAAATAAACCCTCCCTGACACCCAAGTTTTTGTCTCAACGTATTTTTATTGTAAAGGCGCATGCCTGAGGTGAAAGACCCACCCTCCTTTTCGTCTTCACCCACACAATTAACATAGGCACGCTGCATGGTTACGTACTGTTCAACAATGGCCAAAAACGTAAACGTCAGTTTGCTCGCACTTTTGTCTTTGCGTTCTGCTGTTTTGTCCAACGTCGACATTTCCGGTACGGTTCTGGGGGAAATTAGCACGATATCTTAGAATAATGATCTTGTGGGACGTTTATGACAAGGACGTGCCATATAACCTAGCCAGTAAGGGGCGTCGTGGGGCAGGGGTCGATCAAACCGACTGAGTAAATGAATCTGACAGATGGTCAGCACCTGTGTCCATACTGTTTTTGTTTTAGCTGGCCGAGTTAATTTCGTCAGCCCTTACATACGCAACTTGCTTGAATTACTTTCGTGAAATCCAAGGATTTGCCATTGATTTTTGTTGAGAGTTGGTTGGCCCCTAAATGCTCAACGTTCTGTAATGATAGTCTTGAAATCAAAGCATTTGTCAGAGATGGTTGGTTCCTTAATACTCAACTTCCTATACAATGATAATCTTGCAATCTTTGAAGATATAAAATCCATATACATATCCAATTGTTTACAGTAACAATCTTGAAATCGGATCATTTGTCAGGGATGGTTCGCTCCAACAAGCCCAATTTTCTGCCATCGCAGTCTCGAAATCCAAGCATTGGTCAGAGATAGTAATCTTTATATCCGTGTTTCTACATGTCAATGCCAATCTTGAAATCAAAGCATTTGTCAGAGATAGTAACGCCTCATACATAACTTTCTACAATGGCAATCTTGAACTCCAAGCATTTTTCAGAGATGGTTGAGTGGATATGTCAGGAGCTTCGATTAGCACTTGTAAAACAAGATTTTTTTTATTGCCAAGCATTTTCTGCGGGCAGGGCTAATCAGTTGATACGCCAGCATTTTTTTTGTGTTTTTGTTTGCTCCGGTTTGTTTGTTTACCGAGACTGAGATCATCAAGCTGGTATCATGGTTTGATTAAGACCATGGCACAATGAATGGGTATGTTATCAAATATGAATGTGATATTCGTGAATTACAGGATTGCTGACAAGCCCATCATGGCACATGAAGTACATGTAGTTTTTACGGACACGTACTGTACGTATCCATATACGTCTCAGGCACAATAACTGACCAACTTAGCGTCAGGTGTGGACGAGACATGGTCAGTTATGATCGCAAACGCCCAAAGCCAGATTTAGCCTCGCCTCGTGTTTGGCAATGGTGTGGACGAGTGCGCAAGGTGTTCCTTATCAATTTTCAGAAGTGAAATGTTCTTCTTGCCATTGCACAACAGGCGCAAACACATTCTCCTCATTGCCATGCATGGCGTCTTGGCCTCTTACCTTCTTTCAAACAGGTCTTATTACTCACCCTAACACGAAATTTAACACTTGGTTTAATTTTCATTCGTTTTTCATTCTGGTGCTGACCCGCTTGTTTAGTCAAGTCTTTCAAGGAGACTCGAAATTGGATGCTAAGAAATCTTTTTACGATTTTTTTTTCCCAACGCCCACGCAGTACCGCATCCAACGTCATTGCGCAGTTCCTGTTTGCTTGGCTGTGTTCGAAATTTGCCCGTGAATTTCACTGAAACAACAAACGGAAGTGGATGAAGAATGCAGATTTGTGAAATGTATCGAGTTGGGACTCATCTTCTTTGCCGCACAGATCTGCACCCGGTGGCAAAGTATACAGGGTTCCCCAAACCTGGAAAATTCAGGAAACTTGAAAATGTCTGGAAAATTCGGGAGAAAATGACTTATTTTGAAAAAAGTCTGGGAAATTCAAAGTCGACTTAATGCTGTCACAATCTAAAATTAATACATATACGTGGTTAGCTCAGGACTCATTTGCAAACTTTTAAAAAAATTTCCAATACAAATTTACAAAATTGTCAACAATTTCAGAGGACAGATTTGTAAATTTTTAAAAATTTAGCGAGAACCCACTTGCAAAATTGTCAACCTTTTCCGAGGACATATTTACGAACAATTTAACCTATTCCGAGGACAAATTTGCAAATTTCTTTTTCAAGGTTCTTAGTGCAGATTTGCAAAACTTTCAACATTTTCCGATTACAAAGTTGTAAAATTTTCAAAAGGTTGGCATGCTAATTTTACAAATTTTCCTATATTAATTTTAAAAATTTCTCAAAATGGACATTAGTAAATTTTTAAAATTTCTCAAAATGGACATTAGTAAATTTTTAAAATTTCTCAAAATGGACATTAGTAAATTTTTCAAAATATTAAAAGTTGTCATGTGTAGATTTTTCATTCCAATTCTGATTACGTCATTTATTAAGATTGATGATCACGTCATTGGTATGTTCTGATGACGCCATCCATTAAAATTCTGATAATGACGTCATTCGTTAAATTCTGATGCTGACTTCATTTACTATGCACATGACATGTAGTTCTATGTTAAAAATAAATTGTAGGATAGCACAGCTATGCTCCGGTGTCTTTTTTTTTTTGGTCACGAGTCTCTGTTCACGTCAGCCCAATAGTATGTCACCAGGTCAGCCTTCAAAAAGCGCGAATGAAATTGGATGAACCTAAACTTTGAAGCAGTTTCGAGGTTTCGATGCAAAAGTAAAAAGCCTACACACCATGGGTGGGTCTGACACTAAATTTATCCAGAATCAGGCCAGACACTTCAATTATTGGGTGTTTAGCGATGGCAAATGCTTGATCAGAAATTATGAGGGATGGGCAGAAAATGAAACTTTTACCAACTGATCAATGATTGAAATCAAGTGAAACAATGAGATATGGAACACCATTCTGTCCATCAAAGGGAAACCTTGCCAGCACGTTTAGTCAGGATACGCGCTTGTCCACGCCATGGCCAAACAGCTTCAATGCTATTGTCTCATCGACAGGCTCGTCCTGACCCCTCCAAGGTCGATCTACGGAAGGAAGTTGCTGTTTAAAAGTACTTTGCGCCGAATTCAATGAGGAAATTGTAACATGAACGATAGGAAACTGTATAGGGAACACGAGTTTCCTCGTTGTAGAACTCTAGCCAAGGAAAGGAACATTTACTTGACGTCATATCAACGACTTGCGCAACCATGACAAACCGTCTCGAATGAGGCCAAACAGAATTGTTCCGATGGAAAGTTGGAATGATCCCATAAAGTACTTGGGGGAAAAGAGTTTCTGGCACGGACAAACTTTTCAATAATGATGGGCCAGCAACTGAAGTTGTACCTTTTCGTTTTCATCCTCACCTCCCTCGCACCGTCACCTTGTTCGGCCATCGATTCTAGCATGTTGACCCGATGTAAACCTGTCTGGCCTGGACAAAAAAAATGTTCAGGTTTTGCCAAAGGACGCAGACAGGGGTCAAGCGCAGGTTACGCGGGATGGGGGGAGCAAGGCTTTGCACCAATAGCATGGCGCGCACGAGGAAGACAAGGTGGTCAAAGGTGGTTCTGAAGTAACACAACTCAAAAAATTGCAATTTCCGGTTTAAGACGCCATTAAGGCTATGTCCTAACATGTCCAATTTCTGATAACTTGTTGGCGTTGTTGCATGGCACAATGGTGGCTATCATGGACATCGAGCAAAAACTATGTTCATTTATCGCTTCTCC
This sequence comes from Ommatoiulus sabulosus, assembly GCA_034697705.1. Lineage (NCBI taxonomy): Eukaryota > Metazoa > Arthropoda > Diplopoda > Julida > Julidae > Ommatoiulus > Ommatoiulus sabulosus. Next base: position 3,863 of record JAQGAO010006966.1, on the reverse strand, counting down.
GCTTCTAAAGTGACACAACTCGAAAAAGAACCCGCCAATTTCCGGGTTTAAAGCGGTATTAAGTCGAGCGAAATAAGCTCTATATTCAGTAAAAACTACATATTTGACGTTAACATTGTTTCGATTAAATGGCAGTGTTTTCACTTAATTTTTCCATGCATGAGAACGCATTAAAAATTAATTCATCTCAATTTGAAAAATATTGAGTTGTCACTTTTGGTCAATATGGTAAACGGGGGGAACACAGACACAAGTCGATTCAATCTACAATTTCCGGGTTTAATATGGTATTAAGTCGGGCGAAATGAGCTCTATATTCAGTAAAAGCGACATATTTGATGTATGAGTGGCCAATTACTATAATAGAAGAGTTTTCACTTAATGTATTACAATTTGATTTATCTAAAAATAAAAAGCTGTTTAGTTGTGTCACTTTTGAAGCACGGGATGCGACGCGCTTTAAGTCTTTCGAAGTTCCGCCCCAGTTTTAATAAAACTGCCGCACGCTGACGTAAATAACCCGAAAATAAAAGCAACAAGCTAGCACTGTTATAAATAAATCATAAAGTGGGACGACATTCTAAACCTTTGAAAATATTTTCCTTGACACAAAATTCAATATTAGTGTCAGTGTAGACCTGAATGCCCCATTGCGGACGACCGAGGCTGTTTTCCGCGAATTAATAGTCTATACCGCAGCTGTTTACTCACTACTTAGTGAGAATAGTAGCATCACAGTATATACGAAGATGAGTAGACCGACTCTGTGTCGGCACCTTTGAAGTAGAGTGGTAGCTGTACTGCAGCGCCGCCACGTAGCCACTCCGGCGACTTCCGCCTAATGCATTGCATGTCAAATAAACGCACAAACATCACAGCATTTATACAATTTTTGTGACGTGTACCGCCATATGGAGGCCCTAGTGGCACCTTTTGTCCTAAACACTTCTGACAATAACATTAACTTTATCGCAAGATGGCGCTGTTGAATATCTTAATTGTTTCACCTGTAATGCTACCATTTATATACTTAATTGGAAATAACTTTTTCGATTTGTAAAAATTGTGTCGTCCGCTTAATTTTCTTACAATTAAGTACAGAAAAGGTTGATTGTTTAAAGAATAACTTAAACTTGGAAAAAATTCAGAACATCGCACTGCATGGTAATGGAACGATTTCGAATGTTTTCCATGTTTATTTTCGTATAATTAAATGGAAAAAAAATGTGCGAATTTTTTCCAGTAATAGAGGAAATGGCTGAGGATATGATTATACATTAGGGAAAAATCGTTTCTAAATCAGCTTTGTTGATATTAAAAGTACTCGGGCAGAAGTTTGACAAATCGTTGTTTGGCAGTAGTGAATCCACGTGACTTCTCGCTTGACAAAGTACGATTCGCAACACTCAGCAGGTGGCGCTAGCTTTTGAATATAATCCCTCATTTATTATTATCTTAATCAGTTTCAGTCGAGTCCGACTATACTATCGGAGACTACGTGTTCTCATTTATCCAGTTGTAAATGGGGCAGTCAAGCCAAACGGCCACTAGCCAAATAGGCTAACTAATGGCTATTTTATCCTATTTAGCTACTCGTTCAACACCCTCATGTGTGGAATAAAATCTTAACTTCAGGCAGTAAGTCAGGAATTTGTTTAGGCAGGTTATGGTCGATGGTGCCATCATCAACAGTCATTTTTTCTTTTCAGAAAAAGGTCATTTACACTATTTTTTTCAGGTGGCAGACATGTTAAGGTTTTTTTTTATTATTATTTTGAATATCTACGAATTAGCATATATATTCGTAAAATTCGATCTGACCAGACTCGCGCAGGCAAAAACAAAGCAGTTCTGTCTGAACCGTAAATAACACGCTTTGGAGGGAGGCTTCTCCGCGTGTCAATTTGAGCAGAAAAATACGAAAAAAAATCAGCTTGGAGAATTTTGATGCGAGTTTTTGTTATTGATCAGTTCGAGCATTCCTGGCGGCGTGTCATACCCGCGGAATCACGAGGCTATATTGCTTGTTCCTCGAACCTCCCCCACGCCATATGTGAAAGCTGCAGTGCCTAAAAATATCCGCCATGGCACAAAAGCGGTTGTTACCTCCCCGTAAAGATTTTCGGGTAACCCGCGTCTGCTTAACCTCACGACCTTATCAAACGCGTTGACCCCAACTTTTTAGCTCGCGTCTGGCGCGCGTGCCAGACGCGCGAAGTGCACCTTGTTCCCAACAGTCATAAGCGCTTTTCCTAACCAGGCAGTCCCGGGTTGCGGTTGACATACTCCAGCAGAGGCAGAGGAAGCGTAAACAAGCGCCGTAGCACGCTGCATGAACTGGGAACAGTCATTTGGATTTCTGCAATGAGTCACGGCGTCTGAAATCACTGTTTTAAAGCGATGTACTACCTCACATTCACAGTAGGAGTACTCGGGCATCAGCTTTACGAATCGCTATTTGGTAGCCGTGAAATTATCTATTAGTATAATTAGATGGTTTAAAAAAAAACGAAAAAAGTTGATTAGCTTGTTGATTTTTAAAACGTGAATTGACCACTGCCAAAGTACAATTCGTAAAGATTCTGTCGGAGTACCTCTAGTCCTAAAACGTCCTATTATGGGAAGCTTTGCAAATCGTACTTTGTAAAAATCGTGAAATTCCGCGTGCAATTAGCTGGTTTAAATCAGCGGTACCTTGTGGGGATTTTTTAAATCGATTTGCGTGTCGATTTTGCACACGTGACTTCGCGACTGTCAAACCACGATTCGTAAAGCCACTGTTTTGAGTAGCTCAATTGCTAAAGAATGTTTGGTAGGTCTATGAACACATACCCACAAAGTTAAAAAGTTGTCATATTTTCGTTTTAAGAGAGTCTAGCTACCAGTGATTCTTTGTCGATATATTCGTACTGAAATATTCGTGGAATATTTTCACTCGTAGTTATATATTTTCACTAAAATTCTTCACCTCTAGAGAACGATGGTAAATAACTAAAAAGTGGAAATTTTACATTTTAAAATTTCCTTCACGTCAATTTTTAATGAATTTATACACTTCAGTTTTAGAGACAGTTGGTATATTCAGAAAACATTTTTTTGGCACATTTCAACTCAGCTCGAGTGTCGCCGAAATATTTCCGCAATATTTATATTTTGAAATATGTTCATTTTATGCATATTTTCTTATTAAACACTTTTTATCGTTTATTTTGAAATTAATAAATAAATATAGGAATAATGCAAAATGGAACGAGAATGAATACACGCACTAATTCTCATGCATAAAATGTGCTATATATTTATTTATTTTTTTAAACTACGAAGATGTGGAAGATTATTGACTCTTAAAGTAAGTGCGGCATCCTCGTTTCTACGTTTGGTTAAAAAGCTGTTCACAAGTAAATATTTATTTAAAGGGATGTTGACTAAGTTTTTATCATTTATTACAGGTAGGCCTACTGTGTTTCACCGCCTTGAGATTTAAAAAAATCAGTACATTTTTTCGTTCGTTGTCGTTTAAAAATTGGATAACTATTGAAATAAAGCAACATTTTATTTTGCAGTTCATATCATGCATGTTTAATTATTCGTTTCTGGTGCGCCCTAAAAGTTTCAACTCCAACCCATTCTACATTTTGGTAAAATGTTATTGGATTTGACTACATGTAACGAAATATACCATAGGTGTCCCATTTTAAAATATTCCCTGAAATATTTTGGAAAATAAACATGTTACGAAATAAGATGGATTAGCTAGATTAGATTGGTTTTACTCCTTAAATCCAACACCGGCGCCGATGGTCGAGTGGGTTACGCGCTTGCCTCTCGATCCTAACTAGCGGGGTTCGCTCCCCGGTCGAGGT